>PVKH010000149.1:0-27155 GCA_004027955.1 Chaetophractus vellerosus | reverse complement strand
GCTTCACGGTTGGCAGCTCCGTGTTTCACGGGTGACTTTGCCATGCCCATGGGGGCTCCACCCTGCCCGTGGCAGCTTTTTGCCTTGCCCACAGTGGCTTTGACCCACCCACGGCAGCTTGCCTTTCTCAAGGCCATCTGCCCGCTCGGAGAGGTCCCCAGGAACTGAACCCGGGGCCTCCCATGTGGTACACTGGTGCTCTTAACCACTGAGCTATCTAGCCAGCCCCCAAATTTCTACTTTTTATCTTTCTTCTTTGTTTCTCAAGTGCAGCTACCAGGAGGTATGAATTAAATTTAAAAACCCAAACTAAAAAATCATACTTGACCATAGCCATATATTTTGATGTCACAAAATACATTCTACCCCAAGGGAATTGTCCATACCAATAAAAATAATCCTATTCTCTTTCTAACAAATGACTTATAGGCACCCACATTTCTCAGTTTTGGTCAAAGAGATAGGAAGCACAAGTTACTAGAAAATATTTTATTGATAAAAGAAAGAGACACTAGGAAAAGACAGTCACTTTATGCCTCTGGGCATTAATTTGTCTAGATGTGATGTCTGGAACTGATGCAGTCTTATTGGGCCATGAGGGTAGCCAAAATTAGTCTGCTTATAAAACTAATTCACTTAGAATGCCAGTGCAGAAAGATAGAAAGAATATGATTCCCTGATGACAATATTAAGCCCCTAAATGAACTGAGTTTAAAATATATTCCTCCTGGCTTTTTGTTAAATAAGGAATTTCTTTTTTAAAAAGCTAATTTGAGTCAGAAATTTCTGTTACTTGGAAACAAAAGAATTCTAACTGATACTATTTTTCAAGCACAAAGGCTCTGAAATTTGCTAAATATTTTCTGAACCTTGTCTCATTAGATTTGTGTATGTCATTGAAGTGAAGTTATTATTGCTACTTTAGAAATGACAAAACTGAAGCTAAGAGAGGACAAGTAACCTGTACCAAATTATACAGCTAGAAAGTAAGAGGCCTGGGTTTGAAATCAGATTTTCTAATTCCAAACCCTTAACCTTATGATTGTTGTGGGATTTTTTTCTAAATTGTGTGGAATTTGGAGCATAATTTCCATTAAAGCACTAAGTCATCCTCAGAAAATTGTATGTTTCCTTTGTGCATTTTTTCTTTAACTATGAAAAACAACAAATGACAACAACAAGAAGAACTACATTTTACTAGACTCACGTTTTTCTTGGGAGTTAATCAATTATCTACATTATTTACAAGCTATACCATCTTTATTGTTTACTACAGTGTAGGATTATTTCAAAACTGCACAATATGGGAAGAATATAGTTTTACAATTGGCTTGGTTCTTTCCTTCAAGAAGCAAACAATAAATGTACCTGAACTTTCCAATGTGAACTTCAAAGTATATTTTCTTTAGTTACACGTTGTCATCCGTGTCTAATATTATCTTCTTCATGAAGTCTATTGGCTCATCTTTACCAATCAGTTGTTATTTACCCTTTTAATCCTTTAATTCCTACACTACTTTGTAACTCTTCATAAATAATCAGATATTTGGAATCAGTCTATGTTTCCATTAGCCTTCAGAACCATTTTTCAAAATCGTTGACTGTCAAAATGGCAACAGTGTCCTTCACAGCTCCTAGCATTTATTCACAAAAAAATATATTTTTTGAGTGCTTACTTTGGTACTATGGTAGGGCCTGGGGATACAAAGATGAATTATGTAAAGTACTTGGGCACACAATAAGCATTTGGGAAGCTGAATTTAATTTAATTTGCTCCACAATAATGCAGAAGTGAGCCTCTACTGATCATCCTAAGAATTGGGGTCGTATAAAACATAAGGTTAATGACTAAATAATGGAGTTAAAATTTAAGGTTAAATGCAAAGCTGATACACTGCATTATGTAATTTCCTCACATAATGAAGATGGGTCATTAGGATTCAATATTTTCAAGGCTGCTTAACCCAAACAACAATGGAAAAAGAATCTAAACACGATTTCCCAGCTTTCAGATGGATAAGGTTAAATTGGGCAAGGCAGCAAATAATGAGGAATAATAATGAAGAACTCAAATCATCCAGCACATTACTGATTCTGATGTGCAGTTAATACTGGAAAAGATGTATCACTATGCTGAGTGAAGCCTAAAGATTTTCTTTCCCAAATGTCAATGGAAGAAGCATCCACACATCTTTCCATCTTTCCTTCAATTCTCAATCCACATGTCTTGTTTTCCATGCCTCATTTTCCTGCACCCCAAGCTGCTTCACTCTTCCCATGTTTCATATATACCTCATTCTTGATGTACCATTTCATGTAAGGAAATTTTAACTCTCTAAGAACAGAATCCACAAACATGGAGACTCCTCTGTCCCAAGAACTACATTATCTCAGCTTATCCTTGCACAGAATCTATAAAGTCTGGATGAAGAAGATGTGAGAACAGTGTCAAAGATTTAATTATATTTCCATAGGTCACACAAAATTTTAGCAAAGAGCAAAATTGGGTTTCAGACTCAGGAATGTCTAATTTCAAAATTATTATATTTCCTGTAACCCTAAGCTCTCTTCTCAAAATAAGGGTATGATATAGATAGAGTTTTCATATAATGGGTGTTTGATCATATTTGTTAACTTAACAAATGGAATAGTAATAAATTGTTAAATAATTGCTTCTATCCTAAAATTAATTTTATTTCCTAAGACCAAATATTACTAGAAACATACATTGATTCAGAAGTGCAATTCTGGTTGAGTGATGCTTCTTGTTAACACTGGGTGGTCACATCTACTAAAGAGAAGAGGTACATTTTCCAAGCTCCTTAAAAATCTCTAGAACACTCCACATAATATTTTCAAGTTGACTTGCCAGGCACTGAAAAATTGTTTTTCACTTAACTAAATCCATATGAGATAAACTAAATAACTAAAAATATTTCCCTGTCCTTTTTTTTTTTTTGGAGGTATTGGGAGTTGAGAGATTGAACCCAGGACCTTGTACATGGAAAGCAGGTGCTAAACCACTGAGCTACATCTGCTCCTCCTGTTTTATTTTTTTGTTTATTTTGCTTTTTCCCAAGAGAAAGAGGCTAATGACAATTCAATACGCTAATGCTGTGGATGGGTTTTTAAAATTATCTTACTGGATATACACTATGTACATTTACATTTCTGCCCCATTCTTATTCTTTCTAACTTCTTTCAAAGGAACAAGGTTACATATAATGTTAAGATATGTTAAGGACACGGTTTTGTTTTTGTTTTGTTTTTTATTTGGGCAGTTGTAGGTGTACAGAAAAATCATACAGAAAGTACAGAGTTCCCATATGTCCCACCTACACTTTTCCCCATTATTAACATTTTACATTGCTGCAGTACTGTTGTTAAAACTGAGGAAATAATATTATTTAATTATACTATTAACTATAGCCCATCGTTTATATTAGGGTTCACTCTTCATGTTGGTTACAGTTCTATGTTTTCTTTTTTATTCTGGTAACATATATATAGCCTAAAATTTCCCTTTGAATTCAATTTCAATTATACAATTCATTGGTGTTAATTACATTCACAATGTTGTGCTACCGTCACTGCCATCCATTACCAAAACTTTTCCATCAACCCAAAGAGAAATTCTGTACCAGTTAATAACTCCCCATTCTCCAATCCCATCCAGCTACTAGTAAACTGTATTCTAGTTTCTGACATTGTAAATTTGCATATTCTAGTTATTTTATATAAGTAGGACCTAAGAACACTATTATAATTGGCAACATTTCAGTTATTGCAGAAGACTATGTAATCAAGCTTCCCAAAGAAAAGTCACATTTTAAAATTATTTTTTACAATGGACTAGGTCAAATAAAGCATTGACTTTTACATGTATTTTGTTTAGATTTCCAAGTGGTTTAAGATTGCCAAATGCAAACATCACAGACATTTTGATTTAAAAGGTATGTTTCTTGGAAAGCAACAAAGTTTCTTGTAATTGTTCTTCCTGTTTTAATAGGCGAGGTACTTGTTTAGTTCACATAAAAAGAGTTAAATCTTGCTAAATATAAGCAAGACTTACCATACAGAAATCCACATTTGAGACTGAGTGTTTCCATCTGTCTGTGCTAACAGAGTATCAGCTGGGAATGCTCTTGGCTTCAAGTAACAGAAAAATCCAAGGAATAGGAATATATTTTTTCTCATATAGCAAGATGTCTGGAGGTAGATTCTTCCTGTCTTTGGTTCAGCTGCTTGATGAGGCCATCAAGAACCTAGACTTTCTAGTTGGTCTGCTTTCCTATCCTTAGTGTATTGGCTTTCATCTTTATACATATTGCCTCAAACGGTGCTCCAGATACAGGCATCATGTCCTCATTCAAGACAAGAAGAATTGGAAAGGGAGTCACCTGCTGCATCTGGCTTTGATATTAGGAAACCAAAAGCTTCCCCAGAAATAGCAAGGAGTTGTTGCTGTGACTTAGATAGCCCTGAGTCACACAACCATGTTAATTTCAAGGGAGGTTGAGAAAGCTATTTTAAGCTGGTAAAGGAGGCAACAAATCATATTGGTTCTTTAGTTCCAAGGAAATAGTGATGCATGCTAGTAAGCAACTAAAATTGTCACTTGCAAAAGTAATGACATTTTTTTTTGTCTTGGGGTAATTGAGGATTATGAAGTATTTGAGCTGAAAGAGGGACATTAGAGTGACCTAGTCTGATGGATGACTGCAAGGACAACAAAAGAGAGGCCCCTCAGATATGAGAAAAGCACAGAAAGAATGGTCGCAAAGCATAGAAACGTAGCTGCCTATTTATTATTTATTTAGTCATTTGTAACTTTTCTATTTTTATTTTTTTCCAACAGGTGGTGCCTCATACCAGAGGTCAGAAAACTTTTCTTTAAAGGGCTAGATAGTAAATATTTTAGTCTTTGTAGGCCATATGGTTTCTGTTGCAACAACTCAACTCTGCCTTTATATCACAAAATCAGCCACAGACAATACACAAACAAATGACTGTGGCTGCGTGCCAGAAAGACTTTATTTACAACTTCACCCCATGCCCATGTCCCATGAGCCTTTGAACAATTATGTATGACTTTTATGTATGTTCAGGTGGACTTCCTCCCATGCACCCCCAACCTTGAAACCCCCCTCCTCCAATGATCCTCTCCCATCCACATTGTAACCCTTCTGTGATCCATAGCCTCTTGACAGGTGAAGCCATCACAGTAGCCAATTGCAATGAATAGGAAAATGAAATAATAATGGTATTTAAATGTAAGAGTTAAAATATAGGTGAACTTGATAAGACAAAATAAGTTTAGAAAATTTAAAAAAATAGGAAAAGGAAAACAAGATTTTATTAAATGATTGGGCTATTCAAAAAATGTAAAATAATAATAATATATATATGTATAATTTTTCCCCCGAATTCCCAAATTGTGCCTTGTCGGTGCAATATCTGGTGTCCAGTCTATTTCATGACACCTTCCTCTTATCACTCTCAAGCAGCCCTCCTTTTATCATTTGATTTTCAAAGAAGCTTTGGGTCACAGCAGAGCCACAGACAAAATACAAGACAGTCTCATATACTCAACCAACTCCTCCATTCCCCCCCATACCAAAACAGTTTTGTACGTGGATGGCAGCACCAACATAACTGACAAACAGATGGTGAAACATAGTTCCCCAACATTGTCATTGGTCCTCAACATTGTCATTGGTCCTCAACATTGTCACTGGCCAAAACTAGGCAGCTTGGCCATAGGTGGCCAATTCCTATTTAGACTAAAAGCACAATATACTGTGAAAGAAAAAACAGAATAGTGAAATGATAAAGGCAATGCAGTGTGGATGTTTTTTATCGATAACAAATTAAGGAAAGCTACAGAGTGCTGGGATTTGAAGCCAAGGTCAAAAGAACAACAAAATGATCACATGGATCTCGTTCTCTAGTTATGGCAAATCTGCCAGTGCTGAGGAGAAGCAAATGTCATAGTTCTGAGATGTTAGAAGCATTTACGATGACAACCTTACATTACATAGCACTTCCTTCAGGCCTCTTCACACATCAGGAAGACACCCCTGATCACTAAACATATCATTCTTTCTCTTGCTCTGTCTAGTTTTCTTTTCAACACTTGATACTCTCCAATAATATATTACAAGACAATTTTGTTATTTCATTTATTGTCAGTACCCCCAACCCCCACTAAGACATAAATCCTTGAGAGTTAGGCCTTTGGTTTGTTCTTTCGGTTCACAGTTATTCTCAGAACTCAGGTAAGTGTTTTACACCTACCAGGTACTCAATAAATTTTTTTAAAGTGAATGAATGAATAAGTAAATTAACAAATGATCAGCTGGATATTTTGCCAACCGTTAGGTTTTGTCTAAGGCCTTCCTTGGTGGTGTTAACCATTCAAGTTTCCACTGCTAGATTTTTTTTTTGTTTTTTTTTTGAGGTACTAGAGCCAGAGATTGAACCCCGGACCTCATATGGGGGAAGCCATACTCAACCACTGAGCCACGTCAGCTCCCCTGAGTTGTTTTTTTTGTTTGTTTTTTGTTGTTGTTGTTGTTTTGTTTTTAGGAGACACCAGGGACCGAACCTGGGACCTCTCATATGGAAAGCCGGCACTCAACCGCTTGAGCCACATCTGTTCCATGCTGCCTGAAAATTCATGTTACATTTACTGGATGTCTCATGTATTTACTCTATGAGTCAAATTTAGAGCTTAGAAAATGCAAAGAGAACTACTGTTTTTTTTACAGCATATATTTTGGAGAAGCCTTTTAAAAAGCTATACAAATTAAATCATATTGATTAATGCAAATCACAAGTGATATAATTATATTTAATTTCAAATAAAAATTCATAAAATACACATAAACCTCACAATCCAGGACATACATTTTTAATTAAGCTAGGTCATTCCATTTTTTTCATCCACAATTATTTGTTGCCTTCTCATTTTGTCACACCTAAGACTATGTGCTGGACCTACAGTAATAAATGAGGTAGGCTAAGTGCACAGTATCGATTTTCAGGATCATAATAAAAGTATAATAAAATTAATATATTTAATATAATTATATTATTATTAAAATGTGGTTCTTGGAGAGGCATATTTTATGTATTTGAAAACAACAGAAGTTTACAAGAGCTATCTCAAGTAGTTCATTCTATGTACCTTCACATACAAATGCACACTGGACAGTTAACATCAGAATACCTGAGATAATATGACATTTGACCTAACAAAATAGTCCCAGTAACTATGAAAAAGGGTCTCTCTCTTAATGAATTATGGGAAGGTTTATCTTTAGGAGAAATGGAACATGGAAATTCTGTTATCCCAAGACTTTACTAGACCCAAGTCACAACCACTTTAATTTGAAGGGAGGTTGAGAAAGCTATTTTTTAGCAGGTAAATGGCCATGTAATCTTACAAGTTAGTGTCTCTATCTCCAATCCCACGTTTAACATCAGCCACACCTGCAAAGGATTCATCTAATTATAGACATGCCCTGTGCTCTGAATTCTAGCTTGATAGACATTAAATATAGCATATCTATAAAAGGGCCATTTATTTATAAATTTATTTATTCATTAATGTGAGAAATATGTATTGAGTGCTTACTTTGTGCAAATTAACCTGCTCTGTGTCCAAGGAAATATTTTGAGTGGCAACCTTTCATTCCACAAAACCTATTCAACTCACCCATAAAAGAAAGCAGTTGGAATGAAACGGTTTGACATCCATAAGTCACTTCTCTATCAATTCACTGAATGCTGATTCCCTTTTTAAATTTTGTCTGTACTTTGGAGTAGTGATAGTAGATGGAGTACAAGAGGCAAATTATTCTATTAAGCAGGTGAGCAGTTTGCAGATAGGTAGATAGATAGATAAATAGATAGATAGATATTGACTCAGTAGAATTTTTAATAAGATGTATAGTTCAAGTATCTGCCATATTTAGCTGATAATTTACCATTATTGACTCAGTGGTCTTAATCTTCTAATTCTGTTAATATTTACTGAGTACCTTCTATGTGGCAGCCGCCATTCTCAGTACTAGTAACACAGAAAGCAAAAACAGGAAAAAAAAAAAAAAAAACTTCCTCCTTTTATGGAGTTAGTTTTTACTAGAAAAGTGTGTGGGGATAGGGTGCAGAAAAGTAAACAAATAAATTAGTAATGTATTAGAATTAAGCTAGCTACTATAACAAATGATACCTAAAATTTAATTAATTTAACACAATAGAAGTTTACTTCTTTCTCAAGCAATAGAACTGGATGGGTAAGCAGGCGCTCTCCTCTAGGAAGCTGTTTACTGACCTAGACTGATGATTGTTCCACTTTGCTCAACAAATGCTTCCTACCCTCACCTGTGGTCCTTCAGCATTTCAGCCTACAGACACAGAAGGAATAATGAGAAGAGTCCTGATTTTGGCGAGACAAACAATGATGGTTGGATTGTGAGGGGTAGGGGCCTTTCTAGAGGTACACAAAGTTTTGCTCCCCAATGCCCTCACCCACTTCAGTGCCAGAAGCATGGTCTTGTGTCTAATAAGAACTACATGTTCTAAGATTCTTATTTTTCGATAGGTATGTTTGATTATCACTTTCTTATTTCTCTCAAGAAAGAGCCATAAATTAAAACATATTCAGACTATGAATATTCCGGTTTTTTAGATTCCAGCAAAGAATATAAGTTAGTCATGTTCTAACATCATTGCCAAACAAGTGAAGCGATGCTGTTCTTTGAAAAGGTGTTAAAGAGATATTAAAGAAATGCTAAACTTCCAAGGCATAGGCAGATTCATTTAAAATGTACATTGATGACTATTCTTCCAGACCAGAAGGTGTTTATTTCTGCCTGAATGCAAACCTGCCTGGGTCCAAAATGACTGTTGTAGCCAATGGTAGTTTAATGAACCCCAAGTGTGAAGGCTTTTAAATTTGGGGCAGCTCTCTCTACTTATGTCTAGGTTTACCCTGGGTCTCATTGCTGTGTGCCAGGCAGAGTTACCTGCTACCAGTGCTGCCCTTTATCTCCTTATGATAGAAGACAAGATGGCAGAAGAGTCTTATACACGTGTATCAGTTCCTTGTTCTCTGGCAGACAGTTATGAATAGGAGCAGTTTTCCCTGGGTTCTCAAGCAATACCTTAGTCACATGTAAACCCCCAAACTGACTTTAACACATGTCTTATCAGCTGAAACATTACTTTTGTATTAAAACCTATGATAACTACTGATATTCCAGCAGACATTAACCAATATGTGAAATAAATAGATCCTGACTTGATATTTAAAAATAAGACAGAGACCTGATGAGAGGGGGCTTATGGTAGAAGAAGGAAGGGTACTGTGAGGGGTGAAACTTTGGAGCTCTCCAAATATCTCTTTTTTGTGTTTTCAAATGTGATCCTTCTGGCCTTAGGTATTCATGTATACATGTTAGGAAAATATATTTTAAAACTAAAAGTCCCCATGCTGTGGGACTACTGTATTGTAGAGGCTACAGAAATATGCTGACATACTATAATTTGTGGGATACTCATTTCTATCTCTGAAGCAGTTCAAACAAAACTGAATAATTTTCTGCTAGAAATGCTGTAGAATTCCTGTGGAGGTGGTCCTATCACTAGAATCTTGAACTGGATTCAATATGGACTTTAATTTCATTAAAACACACCAAAAATAAAGTGAAATAGAGATTTTCCAAGGAATATTTTAAAGATGGTGCCTGAAATTTACTAAAAATCTTCACTCTTCAATGGATTGTGGGAGGTGGATGAATGAGATTGTGAGAGAGAGCCACTTGAACGTTGGAGCAAGGGAGTCTCCAAACCTTGGACACAGATAATTGAGCGTATAGGATAAGTGCAAGCGAAAAGAGTTTGGCCTGCAAATTCATGCATGCAATCCATCCAACAAACGCATGAAAATATTAAAGCTTGAGTAATTAAATGGCTTGCACAAATTCATGCAGCTAATAATTACCTAAACAATAACTTGAACCAAGTTCTATCTGACTCCCAAATCTATGTACTTTCCATTGTACTACATGTCTTAAATTTCATTGCAATACAAGTGACAGTTGAGATGACTATCATACCAATATATAATATTTTTTGAACAGGCACTATGGACCTATTTCATGAACATTATCTAACATAATTTCTGCAACAACCTCAAGAAATAGGTAATAACATTTTCATTAATTTACAGATGAAGAAATTGAGGCATAGGAGTTACATGCATGTGTCAAATTCACATAACTACTAGGAATTAAAGACAGGATTTGAACCAAGGGCTCTATGATGCAAGAGCACATGATAATAACCAGTATATTGTAGTTTCATTTATTCATTCAACAAATATTTTCTATGGCTTCTATAGTATGTTTTAGAAATGACCTTACCCTTCAAATCAAGGGTTATTTAATGTTCTTGCCACATTCTAGACACATGCTTTTAAAAATATTTATTGTCCATGACAAGCACTTTCATGCCCTTGTGTTTTTTCAGATATTGGTTCATTTGTCACCTGTTTTTTTGAAGGTTTCTCACAATTCTTACAAATCTATGGTAAAATAATATATTTTCCAGTGTTACCCTAGTGATAGACTCCTCTTTTCAATGAGCATTCACCTACTTCTGCTTCTGCTTCTGCCTCTGCCTGGGTGCTTTGCTTTCTTCCACTGGGATGCTCCAATATGCTCACAAGGTACTTGCCTCTGCTTCACACAGGAAGACACTGAAATCACTCAGACTGCTTAAGTAATTTGCCCAATATCCATCTAATTCTGAAGAAAGAAATGTAGGCATCACTTTGTCAACTTGCCTTCCCTCTTCTCCCAAACTTAAGCAATTGCAAAGTTCTAGCAATTCTATCTTTTTACTATTTCTCAGTTTCACTCATTTTTTTCCTGCTCACATGGCCATTGCATTAGTTTCGTTCACCATCATTTGTGACCTGGGTTACTGCCACATTCTCCTACTTAGTCTTTCTAACTCCAGTGTTATTCTCTGACCAATCATTACATTGCTGCTAGAGCAAGCTTTCTAAATTGGAAACGAATACTTAAAACACTCAATTGCCATATAGAGAAAGGAATCCTTCTCATTGTTTATCATCCACATTATTGTTACATCATTTAAGCCATGCCTTCCTCCTTTGAGGAAAGTAAGTGGTTAACACAGATTTTGTTCCTCTGCTCCAAACCTCAAACATCACAAAACCACTTTGCAAAATCCACAGAATTAAAATACCACAGGAAACCTCAGGAAGGTCTTCCAAAGGAGACCCATGGAGAGAAAGGACGTGTTGTTCAGGAAATTAGAGTACAGCAAATATCTGAGAGACCATTTCCCATGACTAAAATGAATTAGCTGCACCAAACCAAAATACACAGCTAACTCTCCACGAACATGTAGCTCTGTCATTAGAAGCAATTTATTTGTGAAGAAGATATGATGATGAGAAGGTATTTCTGGGATTTGAGGGCAAAGTATCACTATAGAAGTTGTGTTCATGGCCAGAAGTAATGAAGTAGTCTTTCAGATACCTCTGAACAAAACAAGTACTTATGACGTTCATAGAATCTATGTAGCCAAATTGCCTGTGTGCACCAATCCCAATGCTGCCATTTGTTGGCTGTGAAACCTTGGCCAAATTATTCTGTGAAGTTTTTTGCATGTGACTCAGTTTTCTCATCTGTGACTCAGTTTTCTCATCTGTAAAATGGAGATAATACTGTCACCTAAAAAGGAATGCAGTTATGAGGGTCACATGAGCTATTTGCATGTAGAGTGTGTGTTGCTGGGAACACTGCCTGGCATATATTTTGCATTTTATAGTATTATAAGTTTTATGTTGCCCTCTGTGTGCACATTTGCTTATCTCAAATTTGCCTGGGCCTACTTCTCATAGATGGGCAGGAGACAGCCAAAGCCTTCATCATAGTCTATTAAAACTGGGAAGAAATTAGAGTTCTACCTCTTAAACTCCCTTTTTTACAATTCAGGAACTTGGATCCAGGAGATGTGACTATTTATCGAGGATCTCATGTCCAGTAAGGAGGTATATTTAAGTCTAACCTATACCATACCATTCCCAATTTGTTGTTGTTGTTTTTTCAAATAAATTATACTATCTTAGCAAATGCCCATGATGTTCTCCATTTTCCTTGAGAGTAAGTGGGAGAGAAAGGACCGTTTTCCCTGAGAAAGTGCTCAACACAATGAGAATAGCAAAGAATTGTAATACATAACTTCCCTTCTGAAAGTTGTTACCCTTCCTCCAAAAAAGTGAATTATGACTTTTTTGGAAAATTAAACAAAAATATGTACAATTTTCAAGATGAGTCATATCCTTAATTTCAAATTTATGAACAAACACATATTTGCACCATGGTATCATTAAAATCCTAAGATTTTTCTCTGTTAAAATGGTCTAAATATAAAATACTAGAGACATTTTGCAGAAGTGTGCCATTATTCTTGGAACCTCATACTTCTAATCCAGCATATCAATATGAAACTGGGGATAAAACATTATTCTGGAAAGAAAGAAAGGAAAAAAACCTCTCTGTTATCTACTACTAGGTTATTACATCAAGCAGAGCCATTTCCATGGTAAAAGCTACATATCCACAAAAATATATCAAACATTTGAAAGTATAAACAAAGCAAAAATTATATGTAGGTCTGCAAAACTTCAAAGGAAAAGCAGGATGGAAGGAGAAAAGAAAATACCTTGCAAATTTGGCTCAAAACTCTCTGTTGGTATCTGGAACATCTGAGATCTCATAGAAAATTATTTTGTTTGTGGAGTATAAAAAAATAGAAGTTAAAATATTTTAGGGTATTGTTAGCTTTTTGTCAGTGAATTCTAAAGATGGGTATATACAGTTCCAAAGCACTGGTGAAAAGAACTTAACATCTGGAGAGTTTTCAGGCTTCAAAAATGAAGACAGTCTAGCAAGCAGCATTAACAATTGCCAAAATGTGGAAGCAACCCAAGTGTCCTTCAGCAGATGAAAGAATAAACAAAATGTGGTATATACATACGATGGAATATTAATCAGCTGTAGAAAGGAACAAATTTCTGATTCATGCTACAACATGGATGAACCGGAAGGCATCATGTTGACTAAAATAACCCAGAAACAAAGGCAAAAATATCATAGGATCTCACTTATATGAAATAAGCAGAATTCATATATTCATAAAGTCAGAAACTTTAGGTAACCAGGGGCCGAGTGCAGGAGGGCAATGGAGGTTTAGTGTTTAGTTGGTAGGGAGTTTCTGTTTGGGGTGATAGAAAAATTTTGGCAATGGATGATGGGTGGATGCAATCAACACCACTGCACTATACATTCAAAAAGGAATAAAAAAGGGCAATTTTAGGTTATATATATGTTGTCACACACACACACAAATCAGAACTGCACAACACGAAGAGTAAACAGTAATGTAAACAGTGGGCTAAAGTTAATAGAATAATTATAATAGTATTGTGTCCTGAATTGTAACAAAACTACCACACTAGTGCAAAATGTTAATAATAGGGAAAACTGTGTGTGAGAGGTGAGTGTACGAGAACGCTGTGCCTTCTGCATGATGTAAACTTACAACTGCTCTAATTATTTAAGAAAAAAACAGCCTGAAGAAAGTCTAAGAATAGAGGTAGTTGCAGACTGTTTCACCGCAATCCACAAATCTCTGTAAGATGCTGCTTATGTGTAGGGGTGCATCTGTCCTGTCTCCTGCAGAATGCAAACTACAATGTGGGGAGCCAATATTGTTGGCATGTCTGATTGCCCGTCGCTATCAATCTTAAGGAGCAGCAGAGAAATTTGCATGTACTGAGCTTACCTATTACTGGAAAGAATAAAATATAATGAGCTTGATATGGACAAGGAATGCAAGGAATAAAATATTTCTTTTAGACTGTCGGCAAGCAAGGGAACAAATGAGATTTATGGCAGAGTTGGATACATGATTTATAGTTTTGCTTGTTCTTCATTTAAAAGAGGAAATTAAAACCACACTTGCATATGATTCAATCTTTGATCACTAGAGAATAGCTGCTGTGAATTAATTATTATAAACTCTATTACCCTTGTTCACCCCAGGTGCTGCATCCATAGTATCTTCCAACTTGTGTCTCAAGGGAAAGGGAGGGATTTTTTGTTGTTGTTAAAATTGTGCAAGAAAAATATCTGGCATTTGGTGCTTCGCTCAGCAGTCATTTATGACTTAAGGAACTAATTGAATAATCTCTTAGACAGAACACTGTTATAAAGAAGGAACCAGATTAAAATTTTAGCAGACTTTTATGATTTTGAGAATGTGGGTTTATATTCTTTTTGTATCATCTATAATCCTAGAATCAAATACTTAAACCTATGCAGAAATATTTCCAGATCTTCAGATCTGACAGTTCCCATTTAATTGTATAAGTAATTGTGAAAAATATTTCATGATGAAGCTATTTTATTCATTTAGCCTCCATTTAAGTCATTAAAATAATTCATTGATTAAAACATTTCAAAACAATAACAAAATGCAACAATGAATCATAGGGAAGGTTCTAAGATATTCCAAATAAAGAATCTGTAAAAGATGTTAAAAATAAATATTTCAATACAAATTCAGTAAAATGCATGCATGTAATTATGTGATAAATCATAAGAAACTAACACCCTTTTACAGGAATATTTAGAAAACTGCTGATTGAAAGTTTCCTAAAATGGAAATAAAATATAAACCAAGGAGCAAGAAAACAGTTTACATAGAGTTAATAATATAATGAAATAGGATAGTGAAAGAAGGTCCAAATCTAAGGTTTTCTACTTATTTGCACCCATGAGCCGAGGGTCAGGTGATTGTGGAACAGTTGAATATGGTAGGAGATTTCAGTGATATGCAACACAGGACAAATTTCACTAACCGAGTAGACTGGCTCCTTAGATGTTTTCCAAGTAGGTGATTTAGACTTTCATTTTTCTTTGGTTCTCTCTCTAGATGTCACAAGACAATGTTGATGGGTATAAGAGGATGGACAACTCTCTAAAGCACTTGAATATCAGTGAAGAATTAGGAGTCTACAGATTGCATGTGATAGAAGCTTACCTCAAAATAGCTTAAACAAATACAAAAACAAAATGTATTGTCTCAAGTCATTTCAGACATAAATGAACCTAAGGACTTAAATAAATAATTGGAGTTTTCTTTCTCCCTCGCTTTTCCCTCTCTGTAACACTCTCTCTCCCTCATCCATACTTCCACCTCTCAGCTCTGCTCTCTGTTGCCTTTGCCAACTTTCTTCACAAGATGGCAATGGCACAGATTTGCTGCTCTGGTCTTCATAGTTCTTAGTACTGGTATTCCCAAGAAAAATGTGCATTCCTTTCCTGGAAATTTCAGCAAACCCGAACAATTGTTGACTTGATCTGGCTTGGGTCTTACCCCATCTCAGAATCAATTTCTGTGGCCTGGAATGGAATGAGATGGCTGATTGGGATCCTGTGCCCATCTCCACTCCAACCTCAGGGACTGAAAATGTGACACAGGTGGCCTCCCAGTGAAAAATCAGGCTGACATCTCTAAAGAGCATGGAAGCAATGCTAGGCAGGGAGAGGGGGAAACACAACAGATGTCCACTACCAGCAAATTAAGAATGTTTCCTGAAGTATGTTATTTTTATATCTGCTGCCAGCTTAACTGCACAAGAAATATCAAGGCCTTCCAGGAAAAAAGACACAACCATTAATTTCTATTAGCTATTAATTAATTTATGCCTTGTAAAATACAGTTTGGTGTTACTGCTAGTTCATTGTATGTGGATGTGTTTTAACATGTTTTGTGGAACGTGTGAATTTAGGAGTTTTCTTTATGGTATAATAATATTTTTAAAGTTAATTTTTTCAATGTCTGCTTATTATAATTTTAAAATACAATAAGAAATATAGAAAGAAAAATATTTTTCATAACTCTACTACACCAAATACATTAATCTGTTTTTTTTTTATTTTCTCTCTTATTCCAAGCGTGTGGTTATTTGCCTTTTTATTTTTAAATTTTTATTAGGTGCTACATGTAATTTTATAACTTATTTCCTCTGTTTAACATTACAATATAAAGCTTCTCCTTCATGAGAAGAATTTTAATGGACTAATAAAATGCCATCCATTACATAGCTATACTTCTTTGTTTGAAAGTTTATATCATTTTCAATGTTTTGTGGTTGTAAATGATTCTGTCATGAATACGTTCTTGCCAAAACTTTGTTTTCTGAATTTATTTCCTTAAGAAAATTACCTAGAATTGGGATTCCAGGATAAACGGTTATGGATATGCTGTTATTGGTTGAGGATTACTTTTGCTTTTCATTCTGTTTTTCTTTGATTTGATGATTCATCTACAATATTTCTCAAATATTATTTTTTTATTGGAACACTGACCTAGTATTTTTTTAACAAAAGTGTTTGGACATCTATTAGGTTTCACAAAGTTATGGAGGGGACACCTAATCCAACTTTAGGAAGAAATAGAAGTCTTCAAAAAAGAAAAATCTAAATTAGGTCCTGAAGAATGAGTAGGAGTCAAGAGGAGAATTGAATATAAAAGGAGAATGTAAAAAGGAAAAGTACATCTCACACATAGGAAGACAATGAGAAAGAGAATTGGATGAGTGGTGCTTGGAAAATTGCAAGTCTTTTAGAATAGCTATAGATATGAGACTAGGGACAGATTTCAAGACTCATGGGTGGGCTATGTAAGGGATTAAGGAGGGATTCAGCAAAGGGAGAGTCCAACACAGCTCTTGCTTGCTGGTGTTTCACATTACACCACCTTTTGGATTGTTTCCCTCAGTTGGTGAATTTCTCTGCATGATAGAAATTTTGAAATGCGGTATTATATTATAGCCAAAAGGAAACGTGTGAAATGAAGAACATAAGTGGAGAATCTTCATCAGTATCTTTCAGTGCTGGGTTTAGGAGATCAGGTGAGGAGGCATCATTGACCTAGGCCATCTTACTTTCCCCATGACAAGAGAGAAGGGTCTCTAAGAACTCCCTTTGGGAAAGGGTTCTTAAAGATAGGCTGCCTTTAGGCCAACACAGGTTATGGAACACATGCATATTTCCCAGAGAGTGCATAAGAGATGGGTAAATACAGTAGACTTCCTTTTACTCTTTGTCCATTTTGAAATTGACCATTTCCATCAACTGCAAAAAAATAAATTCTTATCAAATAAATTCTACACAGAGAAATTGAGTTCTACTAGCCTTGCTTACATTTCAGTTTCAGAAACAATTCGGGTGGACTCATTCTGGTCTCACCTTGAGATATATTTTCTGCAAGCTGCCCATCAAATCAGTGCTGTGGAAGCACACAGATATGTTCAGGCATAAATGAATATAGCCTGCACGTCTATTACTGCCAACTCAGCTGACAGAAAGCCCAGGCTTTTGGTTTTTAAGAAACCCTTAATCAGGAAGCCATAAAAGTGAAAGTAGTGGTGGGGGAAATAGGGAATGGAGGAGTTTTTTGAAAATATGAGTCTTTTTTCTGACTTTCTCTGCAACTCATTAGAGACCATAACTGAACCACTTTCCTGTAATAATCCCCCTGTTTGTGAAATAAGGATAATTATTGTTGTCCTTTCCTTTGCCCTTGAATGACTTCATAACGGTGTTTAGAGATGTTATGAAAATTTAAGCTAAATGCTTGTAGAAAGCTTCAAGCGCCCCACAAGGACAGAGCAGCAAATTAAAATCCATTGCTCTGAGAGCAGCAGAGAACAGACACTGGAGGCCAGTAACCAGAGCCTTGGCAGCCCAGCTCTGGCCTTTAAGTGAGTGGTGCAGGGGCTACCTTTCTTCGCTGTCCACCAGCATCAACCTTGGAAGATGGGGCTTCTGCCTCAACATGCCCTTACTAGGTCAACTCAGTACTTAATTCAATTGGCCAGAGTTTGAGATATTCATTTGCACTTTTTACTTTAGGTAGATGTGTTAGGCTGGAAAATGGTCCCCAGAGATACTCATGTACTAATACCTGAGACCTGCAAATACAGTAAATTACATGACAAAAGGGACTTTGCAGATGTGATTAACTTAATGATATCCAAGAGGAAGGGGCAAGATGGTGGCAAAGTAAGGAGCTCCTGTGAGTCAGCTCATCCTACAGGGCAGTTAGTAATTACCCAGAGCTATCAAAACCACCTGTTTTGGGGGCCCAGGAGACCAGAAGAGCATCCTGCGAAATCCTTGAAAGAATGGAAGGAGGAGACTGCTCATCTGCAGTGAAATTTCGTGAGTAGAGCACTCCATGCTGCGGAGGCCAGTGCCCATCCTCCACTGGTGGTGCAGGTTATCTTGGGAGCTATTCCATGGCTGGAATTGGAAACTCCATTTCCCAAAAACAGGAGAGAAAGAGGGAGTCGGGCACCAACTTTAGCTACTCATTAGTAAATTCAGCTGGATAATGTATAATCCTAAGAATAGCTGAAGTTTGAACTTGTCCAAGTTGGAAAGAGGGCAGTAGCCGCTATTCTAACTCTGCACAAGAGAAAGAAAGGCTGATTGAAAATCACGGAGAAGGTATGGACTGGCTTCTTTCCACCCGGATCAGATTGCAGGTCTAGCCTATGCTCCAGCCCCACCTCTGTCAGGGAAGAAGCTGGGGGGCATGCACCACCTCTCCAGGCAACTGCAGATGCTTTCTACCAACAAAGACTGAATGGTTGGGTGCCCCCTGCCCCAATAGAATAGGAGGGGAGCTGGGCTCCCTCAGCCTTTCTGGGCAACTTCTGGTACTTTTGGTCCATACAGACTGGTTTATTGAGCACCTGGGACAACATCCTCACCACCACCTCCCCATAGGATAGAAGGGGGCTGGTGTTTTCTCAGCCTCTCTGGGCAACTGCAGGTAATTTCAGCCCACACAGACTGAATAGACAGACAACTGTGTCTCCATCCCCACCCCCCAATTGGATAGGACGGGAGCTGAGTTTCCTCAGCCTTTCCAGGAATTGGCAGTCACTTTTGGCCTGCATGGACTGGACTGTTGGGTGCTTGTGGCTCCACTCCCACCCCCCAATAGGACAGGAGGGGGCTAGTAATACCTCAGGCTCTTCAGGCACCTGCAGGCACTCTTGGCTTGCATGAACTTAACTGTTGGGTGCCTGTGGTTCCACCATCACCCCCTAATATAATAGAAGGGAAATTGTGTTTCCTCCGCCTCTCTGGGCACCTGCAAGTGCTTTTGGCCCACACAGAATGGTCTATTAGGCACCTGTAATTCCATTCCCCTCCCTTAAATGATAGAAGGGACAGTATTCCCTAAGCATCTCAGGGCAACTGCAGGTGCTTTCAGCCCACATGGACTAGATTTTCGGGCACTCTAGGGGTTCCATCCCCACCCCTGACAGTGGAAGAAGGTGCCAGTCCTGTGTCAGTCTATCTGGGCAACTACAGATAGTCTTGGCCTGCATGGCTTGGATTACTATACACAACTTCAGCTCTGTCCCTATGACTGGCAGACGAGAAAGGTAGGAGAAGCTTCATGGCTCCTGGGACAACCTGGGCAGCTTCAGCCTCAACAGTTTACAGTACCAACTATATGCTTGGTTCCTACTACACAACCAGCAATAGAGAAAAAGCAAGAAAGCCCTAAACTAAAGAGGGAAACTGCACCCAGAATAAATACATCTAGTAAGCCAGATGCCAAGACACCAACAACAAATTACAATCCATACCAAGAAACAGGAAGATATGGACCAGTCAAAGGCACAAGATAAGCCTCCAGATTACATAAAAGAGTTGAGACAACTAATCAGAGATGTTCAAACAACTCTTAATAAATTCAATAAGATGGCTAAAGAGAATAAGGATATTAAGAAGGCACTGGGTGGGCACAAAGAAAAATTTGAAAGCATACACAGAAAAATATAAGATCTTATGGACATGAAAAGCACAATAAATGAAATATAAAATACACTGGAGGCATATAATAGCAGATTGGTGCAGGGATAAGAAAGAATCAGTGAACTTGAAAGCATGGCCTCCAAAAGTGAACATATAAAAGAACAGATGAAGAGAAGAATGGAAAAATGAACAGGGTCTCAGGGAATTAAATGATGGCAATAGACATGCAAACATACATACCATGGGTATGCCAGAAGGAGAAGAGAAGGGAAAAGGGACAGAAGAAACATTTGAATAACTAATGGGCCACTGTCAGGCCCATTTACTGCCCAACTGCACACTTAAACCTTATCATAGATTTTGCCCTTATGGACATCGTCTCATCACTCTCTACTCCCTTTCTGTCTCCTGTAACATTAAGGTGGAAGGATGTGTTTGGGTAGTGGATGGAGATGACAGTGGTGCAGTGACATGATGAACTTCGGCAGTGCTGATCCGTAAGGGAGAGTAAGGTGGAGGGATTTGGTTGGACTATCCATGGGACTGAGGGGAGGGTCGGGAGAAGGAGCAGATGAACTCTAAGGATTTTCAGGTCTCTGGTTAAACCTATAATGTTAGAAATGTTCTTTTGGCAAATACAACAGGGGAGGGTTGCTGGTATAGGGTGTCAGGTGTGGGGGATTTTATGGAATAGCGTGCACCTGGGGCATGCTTCTATGGAATATCTAAGTGTTCATCTTGTCATAGTGTGTTATATCAATAGGTGGAGACCCACACAACAAACAAGAAAATACTAAACTCCCATCCTGCGGAGTCCTCCTTTGTTCTCAATTAGAGGGGCAAGAACCCCTTGAGAACATAGGCAGTGCCTAATAAAAGAAAAAAGACCAATATGTAAAGCCCTAAGTATTATTGCAAGTAACTATGAATCATATTCTTCAAAAATTGAAACAGTGATTACCATAGGTTCTGAGGAGAGGGAGTGGGAAGAATAGAATAGATGGAACATATGGCATTTTTAGGGCAATAGAATTGTTCAGCATGATGGTGCAATAATGAATACAGGCCACTTCAAATTTTGTCAAAACCTATAAAATTGCACAATCCAAAATGTAAACCATAAGGTAAACCATTGACCATGGTTAGTAACAATGCTTCAATATTTGTATGTCAATTGTAACAAAAGTACCATCCACATGTAAAACATTAATAATAAGGGAGAGTGAAAGAGGAGGAGAGCATTGGGTGTGTGCAAATCACCTGTATTTTCTATGTGACTTTTCTGTATCCTAAAGTTTCTTTGAAGATAAAATGAAAAAAATAAGACACTAGGGGAATATATGAAAGAAAATGTCACTGTACATACAAGACAACAGATCTTACAATGATGAAAGACACAATGGGGGCCGGCTGTAGCCCAGTGGATAGGGCGCCGGTCCAGCACATGGGAGGCCCTGGGCTCGGTTCCCGGGGACCTCTCCAAAGTGGGAAGACCGCCTTGAGAAGGGCGAGCCACCATGGGTGGGGCACAGTCGCCATGGGCAGGGCAAAAAAAGCTGCCACAGGCAGGGCAAAAGCCACCACGGGCAGGGCAAGTCACCTGGGAATGGAGCAGACCCTCCCACGAATGGAGCAGAGCCACCTGTACGGTGACCTGACTTGGCGCATCGCCGCAGAGGGGGGGGAGACAGAGCGGACACAAAAGAACACAGAGAAATGAACACAGCAACTGCAAGCAGAAATGGGGGGATATGTAACTAAAATAAATAAATAAATAAATAAATAAACAAATAAATAAATAAATAAATAAATAAGACACAATGTCTAAAATTTAAATTTTTTTATTATTTCAAATTGTTTTAAATTTTTTTGGTATGTTATTGGTTATTTTTTAAATTGTTATTTCATTTTCTTATTAATTTCATTTGGTTATTTTGTTAGCTTCATTTTGGAGAGAATTTGGATCACAGAGGAATAACAGTTGCGGCAGGGGAGGATCACTTGTGTAGGGTGTCAGTGATGTGGGGACACATGGGAAGGGGTTCACCTGGGGCATGCCTCTAAGACATATGGATATGTTCAAGTGTTCATGGTACATTGTCTTGGTGAGTGGAGGTCCACACAATAACTGAAAGAATGTTGAATTCCCACCGTGGGGAGTTCTGCCACATTCTCTAATAAGACAGCAAGAATCCCCTGAGTGCAAGTGCAGTGTCTAGTGAAAGAAGACAGGCCTTATGCCAGGCCCTTGACATTGATCATTGTACTTATGAACCTTTTCTTGTGAAATTGAAACTTAGCCTAGTATTATATACTGCCTAAGAGTTACCTCCTGAAAGCCTCCTTTTTGCTCAAATGTGGCCTCTCTCTAAGCCAAACTCAGCATATAAATGAACTACCTTACCCCCGGTATGGGACATGACTCCTGGGGATGAGCTTCCCAGGCACCAAGGGATTATTACCAAGCACCAACTACCAATGCATCTGGAAAAAGGCCTTCACCCAAAGGGGGAAATGGTAAATACAAATGAGTTTTTATGGCTGAGAGATTTGAAAGTGAGTCTGGAGGTCATTCCAGAGGTTATGTTTATGCGAGTCTCAGCAGGATCTCGTTGATTGCCACAGTAAACAGTGCCTCAAATAGTGGGGCTCCTGAGGGTTCTAGAGATATCCATAAACTATAAGTAGGGCAGACGGCTCAGAAATTTGTCACCTTGTCAGTGGGCCTTACTTTGGAATTTATGCTCACCAGTGTTCCAGAGTTAGAGTCGTTTATAGTTTCTCTGCACATGGCTCTTTTGCCCCTTTTATTTGAGCCCATAATTAGCACTATATTTGATAAATATATGTCCCAGAGACTTAAATCTTTGATTTGTCCATATGCCAGTTGAGCCATGAATTTCAGCAGAGTTGCAACACCTACTCTCCATTTCATTGGACTCACCTAGGATAACTAACAAGGAGATGATGATGAACAATGCTTATCCCAAGGAATAGAGAGTGTCTGCAATTGCAAGCAAGATAGCTCCATCCATCTGCCCCATGGGCTCTAAGCCTCCTCTCAATTAGAAGCAGAGTTGGCATTATCATCCCCAAATCCTTGAGATTAGGGAATGAACAATGGACTAAAGTACATTTATTATTATTCTACTACAGATGTTATTATTTTAGCAATGGAAGAACTCTTATCATTGATATAAAGGAAGTGGCCACCAGAGGTTCTAAGGCATGGGAGACAGATGAATAGGTGTAATATAGGGGCATTTTTGGGACATTGGATTTGTCCTTCATGACATTGCAATTATGGATACAGGTCATTGTATATTTTGTCATAAGTTACAAAATTATGCAGGACAAAGTGTAAACTAAAATGTAAACTGTAAGTCCATGGTTAGTAGGAATGCTTCAGTATGGGTTCATCAATTGTAACAAATGTACCACACTAATTAATGAAGGATGTTGTTAATGTGTGAAAGTGTAGCAGGGGGAGAAAGTGGGGCATATGGGAATCCCTTATATTTTTATACAACATTTATGTAAGCTAAAGCTTTTTTAAAAATAAAAAAATGAATAATAAAAAATAATTAAGGACATAGATATCTGTGTCCAAGAAACAAAATGTATTCCCATCCAAATAAATCCAAATAGACAAATCCAAGACACATACTAAAAAGAATGTCAAATGCCAAAGGGAAAAAAAATCCTGAGATCAGCAGGAGAAAAGCAATGCCTAACATACAAGGAATATCCAATAAGATTAAGTGCCAATTTCTCATCAGAAACCATGGAAGCAAAAAGGCAGTTGTAATAGCTAGACAGTTTTATCTAATTATGAATTCCAAAAATATACATTGAATTAAGCTTGTAAACTGATTTGTTCATCTGGGCATGATTGGTTTATGATTAGGGTGTTAACTGGGCCACGTGAGGAGGGCATTGAGCCCTGCCCCTCGGTGAGCGTGGTCTCAAGTATAAAAGGCAAGGCAGCAGATTTGAGAAGCAGATTTTTGAGGTGAAGTTCTGATGTTGGAGAGGAGCGCTCCAGGAGAAGACAAGTGAGCCGTTTGCCTGATTGTCTACAGCTGGCCTTGTGGAGAGACGCAAAGCATTGAGAGCCTTATGGTCTACAGCTGAACTTGTGGAGGAAACAGAAGCTAAGCCCAGAGAAAAACTCAGCCCCGGGAACAGAGGAACCCAGAAGCCTGAACCCTGGAGATGTTGGCAGCTGCCTTGCTCCAACACATGTACTTTGGTGAGGGAAGAAACTTATGCTTTGTGGCCTGGTAACTTCTACACGAAATAAATACCCTTTATAAAGACCAACCAATTACTGATATATTGAGAAGCACCCCTTTGGCTGACTAATACAGCAGTGGTACAATATAGTTAAGATATTGCAAAAGAAAAATTCCCAGCCAAGAATCTTATATCCAGCAAGATTGTCTTTCAAAAATGAAGGTGACTTTAGAATAGTCACAGATAAACAGAAACTGAGAGAGTTTGAAGCCAAGAGAATGGCTTTACAGGAATTACAAAAGGGAGTGCGGCAACCTGAAAATAAAAGACAGAAAATAGAAGCTTGGAAGAGAGAAGAGAATCTAGAAATGAAGATTATATCAGTAAAAGTAATTGAAAGTGTCAAAAGAGTAGTGAAAATAAAATATGACAGATAAAACCCAAAGGTCAAAATGGGTGAGATAAGAACTGTCTTTACAGTAATAACATCAAATGTTCATGGATTAAACCCCCTAATTAGAAGACACAGACTGGCAGATTGGATAAGAAAATATGAGCCTTCAATATGCTGTCTACAAGAGATTCATCTTAGACCAAAGGACACAAATAGATTGAAAATGATAGACTGAACAATGATATTCCATGCATGCAGTAACAACAAAAAAAAAAAGCTGGAGTAGATATACTTATATCAGAAAAAAAGGCTTTAAAAGCAAAACTGTTATTAGAGACAAGGAAGGACATTATGTTTTAATAGAAGGAGCAATTTACCAGGAAGAAATAACAATGATAAATATATATGCACCCCAAGACAGCAGGATATACATTCTTTTCAAGTGCTCATGGATCTTTCTTGAAGATAGACCATATGATGAATCACAAAATAGATCTCAATAAATTAAAAAAGATCGAAATTCTACAAAGCCCTTTCTCTGATCATAATGGAATAAATCTGGAAATCAACAACAGGTGAAAAAAGGGAAAATTCACAAATATATGGAGGTTAAACAACACACTCTTAAATAATCAGTGGGTCAAAGAAGAAATTTCGACAGGAATCAGTAAATATTTTGAGATGAATGAAAATGAGAACACAACATATCAGAACCTATGGGATGCAGCAAAGGCTCTGCTGGGAGGGAAATTTATAGTCCACAATGCTTACATTAAAAAAAGAAAAGAAAGAGCTAAAATCAATGACCAAACTACAGAGTTGGAGGAACTAGAAAAAGTACAGCAAACTATTCCCAAAGCAAGCAGAAGGAATGAAATAACAAAGATCAGAGCAGAAATAAATGAAATTGAGAACAAATAAGCAATATAGAGAATTAACAAAACCAAAAGTTCGTTCTTCATGAAGATTAACAAAATTAACAAACCCTTAGCTAGACTGACAAAGGAAAAAAATGCAAATAAATAAAATGAAAACCAAAAATGGGGCCATTACTACGGACCTCATGGACATAAAAGAGTTCATAAGAGGGTGCTATGAATAACTGTATTCCAACTACTAGACAATGTAGATGAAATAGAAAAATTCCTAGGAATCTATGAACAACCTACACTTACCCTAAAAGAAATAGAGGCTTTCAACAAACCAATCACAAATAAAGAGATTGAAACAGCCATCATAGAACACCCCAAAATGAAAAGCCCAGGATCAGGTGAGTTCTACCAAGCATTCAAAGAAGATTTAATCTTACTCAAACCCTTCCAAAAAAATTGAACAAGAAGGAATGCTACCAAACTCATTCTATAAAGCCAATATCACCCTAATACCAAAGACAGATAAAGATATTACAAAAAAACCCATAAAACTACAGACCCATCTTCATAATGAATATGGATGCAAAAAAACAAAATACTTTCTGATTGATTCCAACAACACATTAAAATAATTATTTAGTATAATCAAGTGGGTTTTATCCCAGGTAGCATGCAAGGGTAGTTCAACACAAGAAAATCAATCAGCGTAATACACCACATTAATAAATCAAAGAGGAAAAAACATATGATCCTATTGATTGGTGCAGAAAAGGTATTTGACCAAATACAACATGCTTTCTTGATAAAAACACTACAAAAGTTAGGAATTGAAAGAAATTTTCTCAACATGATAAAGACCATATATGGAAGAGCCACAGCTAACATTGTCCTCAATTGTAAAAGACTACTAGCTTTCCTGTTGATATCAGGAACAAGACAATGATGCCCACTGTCACCACAGTTGTTCAATATAGTGCTAGAAATTCTACCTAGAGAAATCAGGCAAGAAAAAGAAATAAAAGGCATCAAAATCAGAAAGGAAGTAGTAAAACTGTTGCTATTCACAGATGTTATGATCCTATGCTTAGAAAGTCCCAAAAAATCTACAACAAAGCTGATAGAGATAATAAACAATTTCAGCAGTGTCAGGATAGTGTTTCTATACACTTGTAATGCACAATCTGAAGAGGAAGTCAGGGAAAAAATCCATTTACAAAGACAACTAAAAGAATCAAATATTTAGGAATATGCAAATATGCTCGCTGTTCTGGTTTTGTGATAATCAGGGTAGACTAAACATTCACTATATTAGAAATCATGTATGTGTCCCCAGACCTACTTTTTCTCCCTGGGTCTGGTTTTGGAATGCTGGTGATAAACTAAGCCTGATTTATTATATGAACATCCTGTTTGGGAAAACACCTTAACTTTGGGTATCTTTGGTCAACCTTAAGACATATATCAGAGGAAGAGATGTGGCTCCGGTGGTTGGGCATCCATCTTCCATATGGAGGGACCTTGGCTCGATCCTCGGGACCTCCTGGTAAAAATTTTAAAAAAGGAAAAATATAGAAGGCACATGGACCACCAGGCCCTGTGCACAGGTGCACCACCAGGCCCCATGAGTAGGTGAGTCACCAGGCCCTGCAAACCATGCAGCAAGATGATGATGTAACAGGAGAATGACAAAAGGGAAAGGCAAGA
>PVKH010000148.1:14997-47239 GCA_004027955.1 Chaetophractus vellerosus | reverse complement strand
TTCCCAACTTTCTTGTGAGTTTCTGGAGGAAGTCCATGAATAAAGAGCATGCTAAAAAGTGTCTGGACCCCCAGCTCTTCCAGTCTTACATGCTAGCTCAGAGTTGAACATTAAAAATGTGTTAAAATTTCAGCCGATTTTTAAAATTGCTTTTACAGCAGCTGCTAAGTGCCCTCTTTTCCCCCCCATTCTTTGACCCAAATGAGTCAGGTCTTTTGTCCTATCTCTCTTTGGAGGAGCAGGTTGTTCTTTGGAATTCAAGTTGCTTGGTTGGACTGCAACCTCAGCTTTCTCATGGGCTCAAGAAAAGTTATGATTTTGTAATTTATTTACTTGATCTCATTGTTATAATGGGAGCAACGTTCCTTCCAGCTTTCCGCATCCTAGCCAAAAAGTAGACACCTGCCCTTGTTCTGGCTGCAGCTCTATGATCTAAAGATTAATGATTCACTATGTAGCCACAACAAACTAGGGAAATGAACCAGCAGTTACCAGGTTTCTGCTGATAATGTCTTAATTTAAAGAAGTTAAATAATCTCGGAAAGGTCAGACCCTGAGAACAATCAGATTTCTAATCTGTACGTTCAGTAAAATCAGATAATCAGCTGCCTATTTAAAGGATATGGAAATGTTTGTTTAGCATTAGCCACTAAGTAAAGAAAAGTCAGAGAAGTGACTCAAGCACAAACAAATTTGTCTTTCAGTTATAAACTTTGGTAAATTAATAAATTTGATCGTAATGAGATAAAAATATAAAGTACTTTTCCCCACACTCTTTTATCATGAGATTGGCTATTCAGGCTTTGTTCAGTTTTCCATACCTTATAGATACTGAATATATAAAACTGTAAAAATGTAAATTATCATAGAAAGATTTGTTTATATTCTGTGGGCTGTGGTTAGTCAAGAAAAATGCATCAGGAGGTTTTATAAGCCATTTTAATAATGCAAAAAGAAAATGGCTTTATCCATTCATGCTTAGTTCTACAGAAAATTAAATTAAATTAACTAGAACATCCTATTCCCAGAGAAATCTAGTCAATAGTGGTTTCATAATAACAGGAATGCCTTAGAAATATTTATGAGAATTTCTTCTGAGAAAGTCACTGAATTGTTATCAACATAACCTAAGCTAATCTTCCAAGATTCCTATGAAGTAGGAAAATATTTTATCATCACCACTTAACAAATAAAGGATATAAGCATTTAAGTATCTTATCACAGAATATTTTGGTATAAAATTAAGCGTTTTCTCTTTGTCCATAGATTTTTCCATTTGTAATTTAATTTATAAATGCATGTAATAAGCAACCTGAGTTGTTTTTATAACTTTTAAAAAGTCCCAAGATTGCACAGTGCATTTATGCTATCATTGTAGGAGATTTACCTAACAGTTAAGGATAAGAAACAACCAATAAAGAAAATATTGTATGGGAAGCACTAGTGAATAAATATGCACACTTATCAAAGATTGACTATTCTCTTAATCTTTAATAAACTTCATTTCAGAAAAGTGCAACAAATACCTAGCTTTTACTTTTCTTCTTTCAAGTGCATCCTTTAGTCTCAGATATAATATTCTCTCATGAATGAACACTTGATTCTTTGCCTATGACACTGCCCTGATCTTTTTCAATCCAGCCCAAATTCTTAAAACAAATACTGAACCGATGTCTTTGCCAGATTTCCTATTTGTTTATTTTTAAACAGATCAAAAACAAGATCTTTTAGAAAGCTACACTGCTTATTCTAAAGAAGGGCTGATACCAAAGTTTTCCTTATTGAGAATTACGAATGTTAATTTTCTTCCTGTCTTTCGGCAAAGGAGAAAATGACGAGTTCTAATTGACATAGAGAGGGACCATTTCTCTTTGTGAACCGTATTCCTACAGCCTACTCATCAAGTGTACTTATATTTTGTGCTTTCTAATGAATTACTCACTGGTTCATTGCAATATCATTGTGCCTGGGGCAAGAGACTCCTCACCCACATGTTGAACTCTGAAAGATACTGGGGTAGAAAGAAAAGGGATTTTGAACGTGCAATGAAAAATGTTTTGTTTCCAAGCTCCATTGTCGAATAGACCCACACAGAGACCCTTAGAGCTAGAAGATTACTAGACTCTCAGTCATTACAACAGACAAAAGAGAAGTACCTACAACATACATAGAAAATTGTCTTACTCTTTGCTTTAATGTTTCTCATGATAGGTACTTCACTGTCAATTCCATTTTTCGACATCTTTAAATAATTTAGGCAGTGTCTGACTTCCTATAATTGCTTAGTTTAAGTCATATGGGCCTATATAGACAAATTCAAATTCTCTTTTCTCATGATGATCATTTAAGGACAACACTCATGAGCTATAGTGAAGATGTTCTTCTCGGCTTATATGCCCTCCTTGACCTATTTTTGCTTCCTTCTTTCCACCTAGCCTTGATGAGATTGTCTTAATGGCAAGTGGTTGGAATGACCAGAAATATATACTATGTCCTTACTACAGCCATGATTCCAGCAGCTGGCAGGGGAACAAAGCAGGATCCTCCTTGGCCTTCTTAGTTAAATGAACCAAAATATTCCTTTTTTGCTTAAGCTAATCTGAGTGGTATTTCAGTTCCTTCCTTGACAATGAGTAACTTTTTGTCTATTTTGCCTAAATCATGCTTTACCTCTTCTTTTCCCTTTGTAACAATTCTCTTTCCATCCTCAGCATCAAACCTATTCCAGACTCTTTACCATATGGTACTCTTTCTGTCAAAGCAATACATTTTTTCAATGTTTTCTTTAAAATAAATTTCCCAGATATGAGCAAAAATCTGCTACATTACCAATGCATAATATATCCTAACACCTCTCAGTTTTGAATGTATCTGTCTACTAATGAAGCCTGAGTTAGCTTTAGCTTTAATGGCACTCCATCACCTAATTTGCTTACATTGAATTTGTGGTCAAGAAAACTCATAGGGAGACCTAGCAGACCATTAGAGAAAGGAATGAGAATGAAGTTATATTATTAAACCCCTTGGATCCCTTCCTGCGATGTGGTCTCCAGGCAACGGCCATGGGTCCTCTTAAAGTAACCTATGTTCTGCATTCTTTTCTCCTTCCAGGTTCCACAGAATCTCCCCTCTCTTCCAGCCTTTGCCTCTAGGCTTGGCAGCAGCTTCACTGATGCTAGCCCAGGTCCCTTTTCTAGTCCTTGAGTATAGCAGTTTGGTATTATTTATGAATTCCAAAAATAGATATTGCATTTTTTTTGTAAACAGGTATATTTCTCTGGGCATAATAGATTGTATTATGTTCAGAGGTTCCATTTTTACTTGATTAAATTATGATTAGGGCTTTGATTGGGTTACATCAGTAGGATGTTGAGGCCCTGCCCCCTTGGTGAGCAGGGACTCACAGAAAAAAATGATGAGGCAGAGCAGTTAAGAGTTTTTTGATGCTGGAGCCTTGGGAAGTAAACACACAGGAGAAGCACACAAAGGAACAGAGACGGCTCCATAGGCATGGCAGAGGCCCTGGGAAGAGAGAGAGCCTGAAAGTCTATACCTGACCTTGTGGAGAGAACAGAACAGCTGATCCCAAAGAGAAATGAGCCCTGGTGAGAGATGAGGCTTACCCCAGCCTACAGCTGATATTGGAAGAAGGTGGAACCACGGAGCCTTAAGAGGAAGAGGAAACCTGAGCCCTAGCAGATGTCAGCAACCATCTTGTTCCAACGTGTGGCAACAGGCTTTGGTGAGGGAAGTAACTTATGCTTTATGTCCTGGTAACTGTACGCTTCTACCCCAAATAAATACCCTTTATAAAAGCCAACAGGTTTCTGGTACTTTGCATCACCACCCTGGCTGGGCCAGGGCCTCAACATCCTACTGATGTAACCCAATCAAAGCCCTAATCATAATTTAATCAAGTAAAAATGGAACCTCTGAACATAATACAATTGGCTGACAAATACATTGAGATTCCCCCCAACTTTTTCTATATTTTTGTTTAATCTGTTTTTCATTAAATTCTTTAGAAGAATCCTATTTTGGATGTGTCATTCAACCACTTATTCATGGTTGAATAAGTTAAGAACAAATATCAAGCTCTTTAGCTGACCAATAAACACCTCTCTTCAGGTTGACATTGATCTCCCTCTCTAAAGAGAAAAAAAACACAATGCATTGAATTTCATGACAGAAAATTGCTAAAGAGTTGTGTACAGATGCCTACTGCTGCAGGAAAGAGGGCATGGACTTTTAGAATCAGACACACTGTGGTTAAAATTCTGGTTTCACTTCATTCAGTGTATGACTTGGATTTATAAGCCTCAGTTTCCTCATTTGAATGATATGAATTAAAATATTTCATATTAAAAGTGATTTTACATTAAATGGATTAAATATTTTTAAAGTTTTATTAAAAACTTAAAGCGTAATAGATCTTCCATAAAATGTATTTCTTTTTAACATCCATAGATTTCACAACAGGTCCACAGTATATGCAGGGCCCAAAATGAAAACAGGTTTTGAATTTATTCATTCATCTTGTGGCACCAGCTCTAGTTAAATATCTGACAGATTTGACTTTTTGTATATTTACAAAATCCCCTGGATTGAAGTTAAATAGTCCTGATTTCTACACTCTTGACCTGGTATTGACTATGCTTTTTTATTTATAGAATTAAAGGTTTAGAAGAGACCATTTCAATTATATTTTCTAGAACTAACATTCTTATGCATAATATATGATGTATATATGTATACTTTGTAAACATTTTGGCATATAAGTTCATTAACTATAGCTTGAGTAGCAGGAGTTTAACAATTTAGAAAATATTTATACACTCATAACTCAAAGATGAAATGGGTGCACAAGTCATTTCTTCTGTAGCTTACTTTTCATGAAACTTTCTTGATAATACCAATTTATCTCAACTCTGTCATCATCATATGGATATTGTTACCTACTACCAGAGATCCCAGCCAACAAGTCCTTATCCTTTAGCAGAAGTTATAAATAGACTAAATATTCACATTTGTATGAAATATTGGCAGAATTTAATAAAAGAGTGTTTACCACAATAAGATTTTATAAATATCAATATAATAAAATAGTATATAATAAATACTATCAGACATAGTATTTAACAAAATACTATAGAATTAGATTATAATATTATAAATAAGAAGTAACTTTTGATATGAAATATGACTGTAATTGCTATTTCTTTGATAAATTAGTTACATATAATAAGTACATTGCTTCTTCCTTAATGTCTAATAATACCAAAGCAAGTGTATTTGAAGGTGAAAAGTATGAAGTAACTCTACATGCATATAAATAGTAATGACTATGAGTGTTTACTCACAATAAATGCAACCCCACCATATCATCCTCTCAGGGATACATATCAAACACTGAATATTTGTACTTTGTTGGGAGAGAGGAAAAGATCTGAGACATCAATCAAGGTTGTCAGATACAGTCCAAAGACTTAGATTTGGTGTACTCTTCTTGAAACTCACATCATTGGGAAAGAATACTCCAGATTCTCTTTTGTTAGAAGGTTATTTTCTTGTCTCAGGGAGTATGTGTTTAAGTGTGTGTGTGCATATGTGTGCACACAGCATGTGAAAACATTTTAGATCCATTGCAGAATAGTGATAATATTAATGATAAGGAACAGCCCCAGCTAAAATACCCCTTTATCAACAAGCTATAGAGAATGGCTCTGGCATTTTGAATAGTCACTCATCATTCCATTATCCACAGATAACTAGCTTTGCTTCTTTTCTATATTTTCCTTCTGAAGGTATTTCTGTACATGTGAATAGCATTTTTTTGCAGAGTTGGTAATTATAATTAAGTGGGGCAAGTGATTATAAGTCTCTAAATGTATGTTGTTGAATTGCTTTCTAATAAGATTGTATCAAATTATACTTAAGGAGTGTTGGTCTCAGACTAAGCCCACAACATTGCTGAATCACTCTCTAAATGCAGCCCCTTTAAGTCCATCCTCTGAGCATGGACAGACAGTTTGAAGATAGTTACTTCATTGGCTTTAGAAACACCTTTGATTTATAAGTTATGCTTAACCCAGGCCTTTCCTTCTAAACTTAGTCCTTCATACACTCTGAGAATCACTATTTAAGAACTAATACAGGAAAGCTTCAAAAGAGTCCCTCATATGGCAGGAAGGGGAAGCAGTCCCCTATAAATATAGATAGCTTATAAGTCGGAGGAGAGTAAAGTATATTTAGAGCTAGAAGAGAGAGGGGTGATTAGAGATATTTGTGCATTTCCAGTTGCGTCAATTCTAGCTGTTGGTCCATTTGTCTCAGGATTACTTATGACAGAGAAAAGAGAATCTTGCCTCTAGGACATTATTTCAAGTTTATTAAAAATTTCAGGCAAAAATAGTCAACCCACAGATGGTTTCTTCATAGCTTGCTTGAACTGAATAAATCGTCCAGGACTGTTCTTAGCAGTGGATAAATGCCCACTTCACAAATCCCTGGTTGTCAGTCTCCAGGGAGTAGAAAAGGATGGAATGCAGATGAGAGAATCTAAACTCTTCTCAGCCCTTGGAGGAGGTCTCTTTCCAGGGCAACATTCAAGTGCATCTGTCTTGCTTCAAGGCAAGTTCCCTACTTTAATGGGAGATCAACCCAGAAGGTTTCATAAAGCCCTGCCTCGGTACTTTTAAGACCACATTTTACTGACATTTTAAAATGTGATTTTTATGCTTTTGACCTTTCACCATACTTATAAAAAATCTCTCCTTCAAATCTTCCAAATCTCTAAGACCAAAGGCAGGTCATCATCTCCATCATCTCCATGACCTCCCCAGTCCACCGTGAACTTCTTTCTGGTGTAAATCATTTCTATTGTCATTTAGTCACTATTCCTTTGTTGTTGCTGTTGTTGTTGTAAGCATGGCTGGAACTCAAGATGACTATAAGTATTTTAGGGTTAGGGCTTTTTTTCAATCAGTTCCCTTTAGTGTCTCAAACTAAGTAGGTCAATACTGTGTACTGAGTCCTAGCTAACAATTCTCAAAATGTGGAATATGCCAGTTGTTTAGCATTATCATATTGAAGGCTTATTTTTCTGGTCAGGGAGTTATAGTTCCTTGCATTAATTTCCATATGTAGAATATTTAAACTGTAAATAGTTTTTATTGGAGAAAAAGAAAAAGGAAAATCACATAGGGTCTTACCACCAGCCATCACAGGCTGTAATTTTTGTGATTCTAAGCCAGGCAAAATAAATTTTAAAAACTAGGCCAAAAGTAAAAGTGATACACTTACAAAAAACATATTTTGAAATTTTTAAAAGAAAAATATTGATTGGCAAGAGAAAATTAAATGAATTATTGCGGGTGCAACTGCTCAAGTTTTTAACCACGGGAAATCAGATTTGGACAGCTTTTGGAATATTTGTCAGTGCCTCTATAAATTGACTTTAGAAATAGGATGCCCATGTATCCCAGTTTGCCCAGGAAAGTCCTGGCTTGTTTCTGTTATACTGAGAAATTATGAATATCCCTCCACTTTCACACTCAACAAGTCACAAAATATATAATAAATTTTATACTAGCACCACAAAGTGAATGTCTTAGTCAAGGTCCTTGCTTTCAAAGAGCAGAAATCCACTGAAAACAAGTCAATAAAAATGATTAGATAGTTATACTATATTTTTGTTTTGAACCACATATCTTATTTCTTGTACTGTTTAAAATGTATCGCCTGCATTGTCAAATAGTAAAGAAAATTATATACATATATATAGAGATGAAAGATATAGATAGATAGATAGATAGATAGATAGATAGATAGATAGATAGATAGATAGATATTTCTGGGCAGATTCTGAACTAGTTCACTATGTGCAGACTTTCAAATTAGACAAGTATTTTTGATATTTGTACATGCATAGTAAAGTAAAATGAGGTGTATTTAAAAGACTTTTTAAAAGAATGCTTGAATTCTTTCCTTGAATTGAAAACAATTCTTTAGAGAGTACATTTTGACCTGATTAAAACTATTCAAATTGAGAAGAAATAAATGACTTCATCACAGAATGATGGGGCATTTGCAAGGTGATCTGAAGTTCCAAGAGATGATGAACTTGTGTTTATCTTTATATTACTGATATGCAAGTGGCTTTTTCAGTCAAGAGCATGATTTCAGAAAGTTATGCCCAAATTTATCACATATACACAGAAGCCTGCCCATTTAAGAAATTCAATCTCATAACGCAAACTGATATCAACCAATCTCTAGCTTCTAGTTTCCAAAAAATATAGAAAAGTAGTCAGCCCATTCAATCTGCAAATTCCAGTTGAAGCAGATACTAGTCTTTGGAAGAAACAAAGCTAATCACAAATACCAGGATGTTCTGGAATGGTTCATTGGTTTAAAGGGTATTTGGGATAGAATTATGTACCCCAGAAAAGCATGTCGTTAGTCTTAATCCATTCCTGTGAGCATTAACCCATGGGATTAGGACCAAAGTCCCACAGGACCAAAGTCCCAATAGAACTGTTGAAAATGTTTTTAGTTAAGGTGTGTCCAAACTGAAAGAGAGTGAGCTTTAATCCAATATGGCTGAAGTTTTTATAAACAAAGAATATTAGGCATGGAACGAGAGAAGCCATGGGGAGCCACCAGAAGCTGGAAGTTGATAGAACCCAGAGAAAGGAGAATGCATCATCATGTGCATTGTCATGTGAAAGGAAAGTCAAGAACCAAGGATTTCTGTCAGCCAGCCCCAGAATGCCTTGGTCGTCAGGGAGAAAGCATCACATTGATGATGCCTGCACTTTGAGCTTCTCCTAGCTTCAAAATCATGAATAAAAAAAATTCCAATCATTTAAGCCAACTCATTGTACAGTATTTGTTTTAGCAGCTAGGAAATATGAGACAAAGGGTAATCAGTTAATTCCGCCTCATTGCAGAGAAAGAGTAAATAATTACTTCTTAAATTTTATTTTAAATGCTTATTTAAAAATTTGAAAGTATTGAAAGTACATATTGCAAAAAGGCGCATACACTTTGATTTATTAGATAGGGGAAGGACTTATACCAAAAAGTGCTGGAGTAAATTATAGCTTCTTTTTGTTGCTATCTACCATTATTGCTTGTTGAAAATATCTTATGGCATTGGAAGACTTAGGCTGAAGAACTCCCTCAGATTGGTGAGAGATGAAGGAAAGGGATGGTGAAAAGGGGACTCAGGTATAATGTAAACCTTGAAGGATAAAAAACAGAATATTCATGTGACAAAATGTCAATCCTTAGTATTCCACTCTCATTTTTATTTTTAATTCAGATCTTGGTAGATATGGCCCTGGAAGCTCACTTGAGATGAGTCCTGGAATTTACCACATTGGCTGAAAACTAATTATCATTCTACCTCCTCCACATTAGGTTCCCAATACTTTTGGCTAACTGAAAATCAAAATGAATAGTTTGGAATCAAATTAAACACTTCAGGGAAATGAATATGAGGAACTCAAATGCATTGTTTATTTATTTAAATGAATTAAAAATATGATATTATTATTACTATTTTAATAAGGGAATATAATTTTGGTAATATATAACTATTTCATGGACACAGTATCACATCTTATTTAATTGAGAATATTTACTATATATTTTTTTCTGTCCCTTTCTTTTTTATTTTTAATTAATTAATTAAAATATATATTTGCATTTTTCTTCTCCTTGCATTGTCAACATCACTTCCCAGTTACCTCTGCATTTTATTTTTTTCTCCATGTAGCATATTAGTTTATTGGTAATATTTGCTAGTCTACTTTTACTTAAGAACTTAAGAGCAGAGTGGTGAAAAGTTGAATAGAAACCCAAATAAATATGTGATGGCTATTAATTTTGAGATTCATCGCAAATTTTTCTAGATGGGATATTTATTTGGGCAAAGTAATTTTTTCTTTCTTCTTGGGTCTTTCAGATTCAGCAGAGAAAGAATCACCCATCTCCTATTTAGATGGTTAAGACCTGGATAAATGTTCTGAGAACCAACTTTGGGAAGAGGAGTTGAGGGGGGTCTCAGTATCCCATATGCATACCTTCACTTAATTTCTATATTTTAAAGGTAATATCTTTGCCATCAACCTTATGTCAGGACACACAGACCACTGAGTCTTCATTTTATCGTCTCCAGGAAATAAACTTTTAGTTTTTTGCCATATTTGGGATAAGGCATTTTAACTTCCTATGGAAAACACTTGTCAGTATCTTGAGATGTCTTCTTATTCTCCTTCCCAATAACTGTTGCTTAGTAATTCCACAGAGCAGACAAATACCACCTAGCCAGGGGTATGGGCATCAGGACATGTTTGAGTGGATGGTCTGAGAAATTCCCCTAATATTAAGGAGCAGACTCATTAATAAAACTGAACTAAGTTTGAACTGTGAACCCTAGACCTACCACCAGCTGGAAGACAACATGATGGAGGCACCGTTAATCTTTGCCCCCTGATTGATGTATGTCCAACTTGGTGGCAACCCAACTGGGATACTACACATACCTTCAGGACCATATTTTGAGTAGAAGCCAGAAGAATTCCAAGCAGGACAAATATAAAGAAAACAATACCTAGTTACAACATAATGTAATTCTGAAAACTGAAGATGAAAGAGAAAATATTTGAAAGCAGCCAATGACAGAGGAATAGACATTATACATAATTTACAGAAAAACAAAGATGACTACTAACCTCTTCAGAAACAATGTAGTCCAAAAGACAATGGGGTGGTGTTTTTAAAGTGCTGAAAGGCAAAAAGAAACTATCCATCTGGAACTCTATACCCAGAAAAATTAACAAACCAGAAGAGATATAAAGACAAAAAAAAAAAAAAAAAAAAAAAAAAAAAAAAAAAACTTGAAAGAATTGAATTCTCCACAAACTTTTTCTCTGAGAAATGCTAACAGATGTTATTTAGGCTACAGATAAATAGTTGTATAAAAACATATATCCTCAAGGGACTAGAGAGTAAATATGAAGTCCCTTACAAAATCTTCTTTAGAAGACTACTGACTTTTTAAATAAGTCAAAATAAAAACAATATAATGTGGGATTTATCAGGTATGTAGAAATGTATAATAAGACCACAAAAGACAGGAGCATGATAATTGGAAGTATATTGTTATACAGATCTTACAGTATTTGTGAAGTAGTTGAATAGTTATTGAAGGTAGGCTATGATGAGATAAAGGCACTGTAATCTCTAGAAGTGCCCAACATGGCAGCCATTAGCCATGGGATGTTAATAAAATTAACATCAACTAAAGATAAATAACATGAAAAATATAGTTCTTCATTTGCATTATGTACATTCAAGGTCTCAAAGCCATACATAGTTAATGGATGCCACACTTGACAGAATAGTTGTAGAATATTTCCACCTTTATAGAAAGTTTTCTTGGACAGCCCTTCTCTAGAGGCACCTTTAAAGATACACCAATAGACACAACTAAAATTCAATAACAAAAATCCTTGAGTTTTGAAAATAAAAAAGAAATCTATAACAGAGGAAGAAAGTACAGATAAGGCAAATATAAATTAAACACCCCAATGGTAAAATTATGTACATACATATCAATAATCACATGAAATGGACTAAACGCTCCCAATTTAAACTAGTTTGTTAGATTTTATAAAAAAAAAATAACATCCCACCCAAAACATGTGTTTTTGGTTTTGGTTTTGATTTTTACAAGAAACACAGTTTAAGGAAGGGAAAATGATATATTGGGAATATGCTAAGAATAAGAATGCTGATGTGGCTAATTAATATCAGTTAACTACTAGAGGAAGCATAGTCTGAGAGATACAAGGTGCATTTTATAGTGATAAAATTATTCATTATGAAGATAAAATAATCTTATGTTTATTCATCCTATTAAAAACTCCCAAAAAATAGAAGTAAAATTAACCAAACTAAAGGGAGAAATATTTGGATACTTTAATGTACCTCTTTTGGTAATTGATATAATACACAGCAAAAAAAAAGTAAATATAGAAAGATTTAATAACACTGTCAAGAAAGTTGACCTATTAGACATGTGTAGAACCCTCTATTAACAAAAGGAAAATAAAATTTTCTGAACTGATTGTGGAAAGTTAATCAGTTAAATGGCAGTGTGTCAAAATGTCTCAATAAATTTCAAAAATTCCTAAGTCAGAATATGTCCAATAAAAATATCTTATATAGTATATTAGTCAGCCAAAGGTGTGCCTTTGCAATATACCAATAATTTGTTGGTCTTTATAAAGGGTATTTATTTGGGGTAGAAGCTTACAGTTACCAGGCCACAAAGCACAAGTTTCTTCCCTCACCAAGGTCCATTGCCATGTGTTGGAGCAAGACAGCTGCCGATGTTTGCCAGGGTTCAGGCTTCTTGGGTTCCTCTCTTCCTGGGGCTGCGTTTCTCTCCAGGCTCAGCAACTCTGTTTTTTCCACAAGGCCAGCTGTAGACTATTAGGCAAACAGGTCACTTCTCTTCTCCTGGGGCATTCTTTCCAACATCAGAACTGCATCTCAAAACTGCTTCTCAAAAACTGCTCCCTCTGTTCTTTGCCTTGCCTTTTATATTCGATTCCCCCACCCACCAAGGGGTTGGGCTCAACCCCCTACTGATGTGGCCCAGTGAACGCCCTAATCATAACTTATTCATGCCCAGATTAACAGACCAGTTTACAGGCATGATTCAATATCGATTTTTGGAATTCATAATTACATCAAATGGCTACATATAGAAAACCCCCAATCTTCAGAATTTAAATAGCACATTTCTTAATAACCAATAACTCAATTAAAAAATAAAGGAAATAAAAAAATTTAAATGAATTATAACATGAACAAAAGATATCAAAATCAGTTAAAGCAGTTCTTAGAGAGAAATTTATAGCTCTAAATGCGTATATTAGCAAGCAAGAAAGGAATAAATTCAGTGGCCTATTCTATCCTAAGAAGATAGAGGAAATGTAAATTAAATTCAAAGTAAGTTGGTGAAAAAAATAATAAAAATTAAGATGGAAAATAAAGCAAAATAAAATTAACAAATAATAGAGAAAAGCAACAAAGTTAATTATTTAGTCTTGAAAATGATTTTGAAGGGGTAGAAGATACCGCTATCAAAAAGAAAGACAAAAGAAACCAAACAGTCAAAGGCAATGTGGGATCCTTGTTTGGGACCTGATTGAAATACTCCAGGATAAGAAAACATCTTTGAGAAAATTGGGAGAATTTGAAAATGGATTAAGTACTATATTCAAGAATTATTTTAGTCAGACTTGATTGTGGCATGGACTTTAGTAAAGTCCTGTCTTCTTAGAGATGAATGCCGAAGTATGTAGTTGTAAAATTGAATGAGGCCTTGCTTTAACAGAACTGTAGGTAAAAATGTGGAATGTATGAAAAAAGATTATGAAACATTTATAATTACTGAAGATGAATTATCGAGTCCAAAATTAAGACTAGATAAGATATTTTTATACTGTTTTGATCATAGACCATACTCTATTGTATTTCAAGTAACGTATTAGGCTGATTCTAAAATGTATGTAATAGATCAAAGACTAAGGATTAGGCAAGAAACTCCTGAAGAAGAATTAGGTGAGGGAAATTGCCTTACCATATTTCAAGACTTACTGTAGAGCAGCATTTTCTCACTTATTCAGTAGTTCTTTATTGGATACTTATCATTTGCTAGGAACTTTCATAGGTGCTGAGAGTATAGGAGTGACAGTGTAGTAATGGCACAAAGGTAGATAAATAGATGAACTGAAGAGAATAAGCCAGAGACATGTCCCTGCATATATTGATACTTGATATATAAGGGTTTAAAGGAAGAACTCATCAGCCAATGGTGCTTGAACGACATGAAAAGAAATAAAACAGGATCATTTGCACACACACGTGCACACATACATAAACACACACACAAACACACACAAAATCCACAAATTAAATCCCTGAGAGATTATAAACATATACAAAAGACAAATGTTAATTTTTTAGGAAGAAACATAGGCAAATGTATTCTGTTTGTTAGTAGAGAGAAAGTTCCTAAACAAGATACAACAAGCGTTAAACATAAAAGAAAATGTTTATAAATTTAAGTAGATAAGGATTAAGTTCTGTTCATCAGAGTATATCAAAGATAAAGTAGGGAAAAATCAAATATAATCAAGAAAGGGTAAGTTTTCCAAATCTATAAATAACTCCTACAAATCAGTAAGAAAATCTCCTAAACAGTCCCTAAAATGGTCAAAAGGCAGCAATGGGCATTTTGCTATAGCAGAAGCATAAAATAAGTGTAATTATCAGGAACATTGATTAATAAATTATACTACTCTTAGGAGTGTGCTTTGGCACAACCACTCTGAAAACTATTTTTTCATTATCCTGTGAATTTGAGAATTTGAAGAATCTGTGGCTTTTAATTCTACTGGTAAGCCTATTTCTTAACAAAACTCATGTTCACAATGTATCAGGATTGTTTTGGTTCACTATTGCTGCCCAAAAAAGCACCTGTAAACTTAGTGGTTTAGAGCAATCATTTCATTATGTGCATAGCTGTCCATGTCAGGAATTGAGACAGGGTCAGATGAATGATTTTTCTGTACCAAGTGGCATCGAATTGGTGACTACGTGGTATTCCCTTGGTTGCCTGTCGCTTGCAGAGTTTTCATGAAGCTTTCACTGACACGCCTTGGGTCTCAATGGAGACAGTTGAAAAGCAGGCTGTTGATGGACTCTCCTTCTCTCCATGCAGTTTTGGGGTCTCCCCTGAATTCCCCCCAGCATGGTAGTCAGACTTGTTTCATGGAAGCTTAGGACTCCAACGTAGCAAGGCAGAACCCACAAACACTCTTTAAGGCTAGACCTGAAACCAGCATCATTTTCTCCTCATTCAATAGGTCAAAATAATCACAGGCCAGTTGAGATTCAAGAGCAGAGGAAAAAGTCCAAATCTTTTGGTGGGAGGGGTGTCAAAGAATTTACAACCATGTTAAAGCCACAGCAAGTCATAGCAGTGTTCTTTATAATAACAAAGGCATGAACACTCAAATGTCCACCCATAGAAGAACAGCTATATCATAATTCACATGCTGGAACACTATGTAAGTGTGAAAATTCAATGATCAGTGCTGCCAAACAGATGGATCTCAGAAGCATACTTTTGAATAAAAATTCAAGTCAAGAAACATTGCATAGAGTATGTTGCACAGCATATATAACTGTATTTACACATTTCATAAGAAATAAATCTAATAAATATACAGGTCAAATTTTTAATAAAAGAGAATTACAAACAAGTTTCAGGAAAATGATTATGTCTCTGAGGGAGCCACTAGAATAGGTTAGAGCAGATAGAGTCAGTAGTTTTTTTGTTATATTCTAGTTTTCAGATAGGAAGTGGACAAAAATTTATTTCATCATTATTATGCTTATATATTAATTATATTCATTAATATATCTCATATGATACAATATCAGTGATGTTTTATATTCCTGAAATTGGAAAATAGCCTCAGGGCAATCCTGAATTCAGAGTTTATTTCTTACTCTGATGCTGTCATCACTAGGAATTCCTTTAATATCTTGTGAGCAGTTATGCATTTATAAAGCTGAAACTTAGATTTTATCTAGACACTTCAGTTCTTTTATACCAGAAAGGCTTTTTAGAATTACTACTTGACTATATTATCTGAAGCTGACCTTGTTTCTTCCTTTATATACATACATACACACACACACACACACACACATATTCTTTCCTTGAACATATGTTAGTTTTTTATAGGACCTACTAGGTAAGTGGATATCAACTTGCAGGGTATTTTTCCCTCTAGGAAGAGTATGGAAATGTATGGGAAGTTTTATGTGTTTACAACAACATATGTTCCAAGCCTTTGGACATTATGGACAAGTGTCTAGCAATTAACAAAAATTGTCCACCCAAAAAGTTAATATTGAAAAGTACTCCACTGGATATATCCTACATCTCCTAAGTTTTATTTACTCTTTCCCCCCCTCCTACTTCCTGGGAAATTTTTTTCCAGTTTATCCATTGATACTACTTTATAAATATTAACATGTGTATTTCTGTTTTCTAAGAGCTTTTTCTTTGTTCATCCTTTTTGTAACATTTTGTTCTTGTTCTCTGGCAATAATACTTTCTTCATTGTCTTTAAGTTTAGTAACCTGCATTTATTATCTTAAAGTCTCTTCTGTTTACTGAATTATCTCTGTGTAATTTGAATTAATTGTTCTCTGACTATATCTTGGCCTTTCTCTTTCCTGCTTTTCACATATCAAGTCATTAAAAGTGTTGACGTTTCACTATTTTACTCACATCTGGATAGATACCACTGTATAAGTGACAAGTTCACCCAGTTGCCTCCATTGGAGGTAACTCTGACTGACCACTTAGATACACAAACAGGGGAGGACATGATGCCTTATTGGTGGGCTTTGTTTTTGAAGGACAGATCCAAGGAGCAAATCTGAGACCATACACTATCCTAAATCCAAAGCAGAATGTGTATGGCATCTTTCCTAGAGCTGCTGTGACAAAATATCAAAGACTAGGTGACTGGAACAAAGGACATTTATTGTCCACAATCGAGTTGTCACCAGGGTCATGCTCCCTCTGACAACTGCAGAGGAGAAGTCTTCTTTGTCTTTCCCCAGCTTCTGGAGGTTATTACTGCATCCTCGGTGTTCCTTGGCTTGTGACAGCGTAACTCCAAACTGCCTCTCTGTTCACAAGGCCTTCTCCCCTGTTTCCATTTATACATGGTAATCTCCTCTCTGGGTTTGCATCTCTTCTCCCCTTCTTATAAGGACACCCATCATATTGGATTAAGGGCCCACCCTCCTCCAGGATGAGCTCATTTTAGCTTAACTAATTTTATTTGTATGACCCTATTTCCAAATAAGGTCATATTCATCATCCTCATTTGATTGGTCAAAATTAATCACAGGCCAGTCAAGATTCAAGAGCAGAGGAAAAAGTCCAAATCTTTTGATGGGAGGCATGTCAAAACATTTACAGCCATTTTTAAATGACTTGAAAAAATCTTTTGGGGATGGGACACAATTCAATCCACAACAATGTACATTTGTACCCACCATAGAAACTTTCCCCAATTCACTGGTTTACTTTCTTTGGAGAAGATCACATTGTTTTGTTTGTTTTCCTTTGAGTTCTGGCTACCTTCTTGAGGACAGGAGGTCCTGCCTGGCATATAATTTTTCATTGCACAAATTCACCTAGCTGAAGAGGCACATTGGGCGGAAATACAGCTGATGCTCTGCACATCAAGAGTTGAAAGGGACTTTTTTTCTAGTGCTCAAAAAGATATCTTCCAGGCCAGAAGCAACCATAAGGGAGTGTGTTCTGGTAAGGGTGCAATTGGTTTTTGTAAAATCCATCAATTAATCTTCATGTTTTTAGATAGTTTGTTTTCATTGTGTTTTCTTCTTAAGTCTTTGAGATGCTCTTTTTAGAAGAATGGCTCGAGGGCCCGGCTGGATAGCTCAGTGGATAAGAGTGCGCTGGGGTACCACATGGGAGGCCCCGGGTTCGGTTCCCGGGGACCTCTCCGAGCGGGCAGACGGCCTTGAGAAACGCAAGCCGCCATGGGCAGGGTACAGCCACCGTGGGCAAGGCAGAAAGCCACCATGGGCAGGTCAGAGCCGCCACAGGCATGGCAAAGTCACCCGTGAAAAGCGGAGCTGCCACCTGTGAACCACGGAAGCCGGGCAGCTCTCAAAAAACATGGAGGACTGCTGCCTGCAAAACATAGAGTGGAGCCGCCCATGAAAACGGAATGGAGCCACCCTCGAACGGAGCGAACCTCCGCCGTGGAGGGCCAACTCGGCGCGTCGCCGCAAAGACGGGGGGAGACAAGAAGCAGACATAGAAAAACACAGAAGAATGGACACACAGCAAGAGCAAGCAGAAAGGGGGGGGGGATATGTAATAAATAAAAAATAAATCTTTAAAAAAAAAAAAGAAGAATGGCTCGAATCTTCTCAAAGTTTCCTCCAATGTTACGTGAGGCATTTGCTGTCTCTCTCAACTTCATCTATCCACATGCTCTCATTCACTACCCACCTCCTAAAATCTTAGGGAATTTCTCCTCCATTGGCAATGTCTCTTCCTTCCTTTCATCTGCATTTTTGTTTCAGAGGGCTCTTTGATGAAATGTAGTTAATCATCCTGTACAATGGGTCTTATGTATACATTTTCCAGATTATAACCATAAGAATGTTGGAACCACATAATGGAATCAAAAATGGATGAATTGCAATCCACATTATTTTGAATTCCTTAGGACAGGACTCAATAAATGTTCTCTCTCTTCATCATGTGTGTAAAATTTATATTCATTTTGAATGATAGGAAATCCCAGTCAAAAAGAGAAAGGGGAGTAAGGTCATTTTTTATTTTGACTTCTTAGAATAAATATTTTGAAAGGAAAAATAAGTATTCAGACTATAAAATATTTTAATTTCATCAGAGTGTTTTCCTGGGATTCAATGTCTGCTTAATCTCTTCTGGAAATACAAAAAAAAAATTTTTAAAGCTCTTGCATAACAAATTTTAATGAGTTTAACTGTAAATGTAAATAAATGAGAAACATAAGAATTACTTTTTTTTTGACACACAAGTAAAATGTTTGAGAGAAAACATGTTTGGCACATATGCTCTGGATTCAGCAAAACAAGAACTATGGGTAAAATTTCCCAAAGTATTTCATGAAAATCACAAGATTCACAAGAAAAGGATTTCCCAACTGAAAAAGATGCAAAGCATGTGTAGTATTGATAATAGCATTAAATCCATACACTTGGCTGTTTGCTTTGCAATAGAGCATTATACAGATTGGGTCTCATTTGATCAGCTTATACTGCAGTTTAATTACATAGTGATACACATGATACTTTAAAAAATGTTGGGGGCCCCCATCTAAGACTAGCTATTAGATTAGCAGCAATATTGGTAGATATCTCTATACACAGGCACAAAAAGAAGAGTGAGGATTTTGTTTTAAAATCTTCCCATTTTAGTAGGAGCAATTACTTGGGAAGGCATATATCTTTGTATTGCATATATCTTTATAACATTTTATATTCCTGATACAGGAAAATCACACAAATTGTGATATCTATTTTACAGACCCAGAGATGAAAGGGACAACATTAGTCCTAAAACTGTCCAAAAGTTAGATGCACAAAAGATTTAATATTTAAAATGAACTTGATTGTAATTAAATAGATGGAAGTTTAAATTAAAACCAAAAGTATATTTCAATTCCCTTATTTCCTAGTACAAAATAGAAGAGGCAGATGGATGCTATCACATAAGAACAATTTCAACCAAAATGGTCTTAACTGAAAGGTTAATGATCATAAATAAAATTCATCTTAAACATCCAAGTGGAACTGAATGTCCTGCCAGAAGTAGCAAAAACTATATTTCAGAGTAATAAACTATATAATCTTCAGGAACCTTCCAAGGAAATATCCTCTTAATTCTCTCAGCAGATGATATCTGTATTACAATAAAGCATTTTTATAACATGAAGGTCATCATCTTTAACTGCTAACGAGCCAGGTTCTTTACTCCAGATACACCAGTAAGTGTTTTTAATGAAGGTAGCAGTGGAGAGAGAAATGAGAAAGTGGGAGTTTATGACAAAGCACATTGTAAGCCCAGTTCACTTCAAGAGTGCAAGATGGATCCAGAATCTTCTTTAAACTGAAAGGCCCACTCTATAAACCTTTCAAAATAAGAGCAACTTACCTGCTCTGCAAAGACTAATGAAAAATTTAGGTTGAATATGGTGTTTTAGAAGAGTGGCGTACAAATGATACACATTATTAGAATCACCTGAGAAATATGGTAAACCTTTGATTCCTGGGGATCAACCCAGGTATACTGAACCAGAAACTTCTGTGCTGTGACACAGGCATCTTTAATTTGTGGAGCCCAGTTGGGAAGTTATTGTCTTCAGAAACACAGAAAGGAAGAACTTCTTCCACTACTTCTCCCAGGGTGTTCTCTGATAGCTGGTGATGGTTGGAGTAGGAGTAGCACCCAAGGAGCATCAAACTAGGATGGCCAGGAGCAAATGCATGTCCAGTCTTGTCCTGTCCTACATCAATTTTACTGGATGCCACCCACGGACAAGATGATTGTGAAGAATAGTCCCTGAGTGTCAGCATCATTCGGAGATGAAGGGAAATTACTAATGTATTCAGACAATGCCTTATGTGTCAGATACGTATTAGATACTTTATATCTAGAGATTGTAAAATTAAGAACACTCACCACATTAATTAGGAAGCATTGTTATTATTGTTCACATTGTATTGATGAGGATATCAGCTGACAGAGGAAGGAGACATCTAAACTCTGTCACATGGCAAGCAAGTGGCATAGCTGGAATCCAAACACTTGTGATTCTTTTGAAAATAACATGAAAGAAAAAGAATCTTCTATGTTTCTTTTACCATTTATGAAATAGGAAGACAAGGTCAAATAATAATGGAACCTCATATACCCCTCATGGTAGGAAAGGAGATAAAAAAATCTTTTCTGATAATTTTAGAAATCTGAGATTTGTGGTCACCAGTATAAGAGGTTGACATGACACTCGACACCACCCAATTTAAATCTGTTGTAGTTTTTTAGGAAGTGTATGATTAAAAAATGTCAACTATCTGATAACATTAATTTAATTTATGTCGGTTTAATAATTTAATTCCTGGGCCTTCTGAATTTATTAGCTCAAGGCTTATTTTCAGAAAGCTAAATGCTTCATTTATGGAAGGAAATCTATACAATAAATGTATCCTTAAAGAAATTTGAAGAGTATTGTTGTGGATTGAGCTGGGTCCTCTCAAAAAGATATGTGTTTGTTCTTACCCCCTTGTCCCACGGATGTGACCTTATTTGGAAATATGGTCTTTGAAGATGTGATTAGTTAAAATGGGCCCATTCAGGTGATCATGAGAATCAGACACTACAAAACACCTGAACATCTTGCTTTCCCAAGGGGATGTGCACACATCATAACATACAGGTGTGTTCTCAGTTGTTGCTTTGGTGTTTGGTTTGCCATGTGCACAGTACACACGTGCACCAAATAAATCCAACATAAAGTGCTTTCTATAGTGAAGACATCTACCTGTGTGGAAAGGTGGAAAGCCATGTGATGCCCAGGAAAAAATGCCTAAAATGAAATGTAACTTAGCAGTAAATTCAATATTAAAATCCCTTGTTAGCCCTTGTTAGTTATCATGCAAGTAATAGCTATATGTTTAAACTACTCCAAACCTCCTACTCTTGGAAATAAGAAGTCTTATGACCTGCAAATATCTGAGTTAGCAACTCTATCTCATTGAAGAGAAAACAGAAAGGGAGTTCAAATGTATTGAGTACTTAAATTTGCCAGGTATGCTATGCAAGCTGTTTAGTATGTGTCGTCTCCTTCCATCTAAACAACATCTGATAAGGGAAGAACAAATGAAAATATCTATTTCAACACATAATATTTCATTCTTGCTTAATGCATGTCTCTGCCATGTCCTATCAACAGCCTGGGACAAAACATTGCAAAAATAAAACAGTGAAAAATTGTTTTTCTCTAACTTACTATTAGAATGTTAACCGTTGGAACTTCAGGCACATCGAAAAGCCCACTTGCAGGGTGAGTTTCCTGGGATGGTTAAACTGCCATCTTCCATGTTCCTGCTGACATGAATCTGGACAAACACTTTTATTTCCACCTGTGCTGCCTCTAGGGTGGATCAAAAAGAGCACTGTCTCATATTCTCTTAATTTTATATTTCACAGAGTGCACAAATAGACTGATGCGCACAGACCTGTTCAACCATGCTGGCCCTGTATGCCATGCCCACGCCAAACCTGTAGAGCTTACATTATTGTATTCAGTTTGAATGTCATCCTTGACCTTCGTCAAGTTACTTAACTTGTGGAATTTGAAATCTTCTCACATGCAACATAGGACTTTCTGTAACATATACTTTATAGGGACGTTAAAAGTATTAAGTTGCATTATACATGTAAACTCTTTAGCACATAGTAAGTACCAATAAATATGTGCTATATCTCCCAGCTTGTCCAATCTCTGCTCAATTAATGGGATGTGGAAAAGAGATTTAATGGTTGTTACAGCATCCCAAAGTTTTTTCTCTACCATCAGTCTCATATTTTATACATGCCAAGAGATATCTGAATTACTGGAGTTGCAAAGTTTGGACCTGAAGACTGTTCTTCATTATACACTCTAGTATATCCCTGTGCAACCATACTATGCTTTTGAAAATATGTTATGAAAATGTGTACAAGTTGGAATATATTTTTCCTACTAAATTATAATATTAAATATGTATCTTAAATAAAATAGTTTAGCCCCATAGCATTAAAAAACAAGATGACTAATGAAATAAACTCTAAAAAAATTAATTGAATTCACTAGGTCCCTGAGTATTACACTTCCTTCAATTTCTGGGGAATAAATATAGAAGACAAGACTATGTGTTAAGCCATGCCTGACTTCTGAATCAAGAGTAAAAGTCCTTTATAAATTCTTTTCTTAGGAAGCAAAACGTTTTATTGTAACAGAGTATTGCTAAGAAATGGCTGGATTACTATATGTCAGGGAAGACAAATTGGTATTATCTTGCATGGCAGTAGTGATCAATTGCCAGGGTGGGTCTTAATCCTCTTACTACAGCATTTTCTAAATGGGGGGATAAAATGCCACAGACACAGGATAAAAGCCACCATGACAGAAAGAAGCCTCCAATTCTTGACAAACCTGAAATAGAGAGAAAAGCCACAGATGGAGCAGCCCCAACTTGAAGTAAAGATCCCAGAAGAGAGGGGAGAGACGAGCAGACCCTGACATGTGCCTGATCACCACAGCTGAGCTCTGGGAGAAAGTAGGCTTAGAGGAGAGGCAGAAACCAACAGAGCCACCATTGTGCTTTGCCACGTGACAAGGGTCCAGGAATCGCCAGCAGGTGACCTTCGGTGAGACAGCATCTCTGGTGATACCTTGATTTGGACATTTTCACAGCTCCAGAACTGTAAGTTTTTAACCTAATACATTCTCATTATAGAAGCCAACTCATTTCCGGTATATTGTTACCAGGAGCTTTAGCAAACTGTAAGGTAGAAAGCCTGAAAACTGTATATTAGCTATCCTGGCATTTTAAAAAATATGTATTATCAGCGCACAGAAGTTATAAGTTAAAAAAACTGAAGTTTCCCATTTTAAATAGAAAAATAAGAAAATTTGAAAGTGATACTGAAGGGGATGTTCTACAACAAATATCACTAACAATTTTCTCTTTTGAGGATCTGATATCATTTTGGTGTTTACTTTTAAGGTGGTTGGGGATTCGGTGAATTTTGTGTTGGTGATTTCAACATGTGAGATGATAAAATAATGAGTTGAGAGTGGAAGAGGTAGTGGCAGTGGACCAGAAGTAAGTAGAGTCTCACACTTCACTCTGTTGCCTTCCACACGTATCCCTGAGTGAACCATTTGACATTTGAAATGTTCAATTTTCTTATTTCTTAAATGAACTTAGCCAGACTTATGTAAGCTAAGGCTTGAATGAAATCTTATAAGAGTTGTGTAGTCCAACATTCTTTCTTCACAGATTACTGTGAGGAAAAGAGAGAGAGACAGATTGTAAAATCTTATGTTATTGTATACAATGTTTTTCTTAATAATAAAAACTTACTATGATTGCCACACATCAGAATATTGCAGACCCATGTCACTTAATTACCCCTCTATCTGATAAAAAAAATCACAGCATATGATCCATTCATTTCAATGACAGTATGTGGTTCAAGCATTTTATAGATATGTTGCAAAAAGTTTATTGTGGATTATTTTGCTGGTACCAGGAAATAGTTCTATTACATAGAATCTTCATTCACAAATTGTTAAAAACTTAAATGTGATTTTACCTTTTTACCTTAAATTTGGACCAAGGAAACTCAAGATGATGCCATGCTCATTCTTTTCCCTGGGTATTGGTATATCTATAGCTTTCGGGCCCTGAACCCTCTCCCCTTTCTTTTCCCTCATTCATAAATTTCTGATGCATGCAAGGATCTATATCATTATGCCCCTTACCAAAAGCCTGTTCCTGAAATGATGCTTTTTAAGAAGGCTTTGTATGAATGAAAACACCTGCACAGAAATTGTTATGGGTTGCATTGGGTTCCCCAAAAAGATATGTTCAAATACTAATCCCCAGTGCTTCAGAATATGACCTTATTTGGAAATAGGGTCATTACAGATTGGATTAGGAAAGTTAAAAGGAGGTCATACTGGAGGAGGTTGGATTCTTAATCCAATTTGTCTAATGTCCTTATTAGAAGGAGGAGATTTGGACAGAGACCGAGGAAAGGATGCCATGGGACAGATTAGGTAGTGATTGTCCTGGATTGTCGGCAAGCCAAAGCCAGAAGCCAGGAGAGAAGCAAGCAGCTGATTCCCCAGAGCACTGCCAACACATTGATTCTGGCTTTCTGGACTTCAGACCTATGGGACAATAATTTTTGATTGTTTGTTTTAAGCCACCAGTATGTGGTATTTTGTTACAGCAGCCCTAGAAAACTAAGACACCTATCACACTCAGTTTTTTAGACTATGGAGAAGACATTTTTATAATAAATTTATAACAATTGATCAATGTTTCCAGCTGTCAATTTCAGTGGGTTAAATCTATCTTATATAAAGTGTGGCAAATGTGAGAACTTTAGATGTAAAATAGCTTTCCTACAACTGCAAAGCAGTTGCTGTATAATATTCTAATATGTCCTGATCCTGAGAGAGTTATTGTTACTTTTCCAGAATTTTTCTTAAGTAATTATGAACAAACTTCATTTTCTACCTCTTCTTAATGCCATCAATCCTTTAACTCCATCATTATCCATTGACCAAAGCAATATTAATCAATCCTAATATAAGATTACACTGAAAGTACCAATGAAATAGGAATAGTATTCTATGGACAAAAATCTACATATATAAATATATTTGGGACCAATGAAGATAACTTACAACAAGATCAGCAATAACAGCCTGAAATAGTAACAGATTCATTATATAGAATTCTTATCGGTAACATTACTTGCTCTATCTACTTAATAGTTATAATTTCCACATTTTTTTTGGACCTGAGACTAGCTGGATGTCTTGTATAGTTTCCTCATTATATAAAAGATACATCATTTCTTTCCATTGAATGTTATTTATAAATATAAATAAATTACCAAATGTATTAGTTACCTAGCTGCTAAAGTAAATACCATACAATGGGTTGACTTAACTAGAGGAATCCAATAGCTCATGATTTCTAAGGCTAACAGGCTTGCCCCAAGGATTGGTGTCTTATGGGAGGCAGCAATCTTTGGGTTCCTTGGGTTTTCTGTCACGTGGCAATACACATTGTGGTGTCTTCTCTTTTTTCTTCCAGGCTCTGTTGACTTCTGCTACTGGCCATTCCCTGTGGCTTCTCTCTTTGCATCCAATTTCCTTTGCTTTTAAGGAGTTCATCCATACTGAATTAAGGCCCACCCTCAGTCAGTTTGGACACATCTTAACTAAGGTCCTATTATGTAAATTATAGAAATGGGTTCATACCCACAGGACTAAGGTTGAGATGAGAACATGCCTTTTGTGCAAGATATGATTCAATTCAAAATTGTGTATGATATTTCTGTACCAAAATATTATTTGGGAAAAAACACATATGCTAGAGAGTTTATTTGAAATAAAGAGGAGCTGCTTTCAATTCACATGAAAAGAATAAAATTCAGAATGAAGTCACTTCCCAACAGCTTCTGCCATTCAAAATCTTTGTTCAGGGAAAGAATGCTATGTCATTTTTTTTGTGGTTTGAAGTTGGCGAACAATTACTAGTGAAGTCCCAAATCAAAAATTCTCTCTGAATTGAAGCCTTTCTCCCAGATTAAGTACTTAGTGTAAATAATCCTTACCTAAAGGTCCTTCTAAAGAGGCTCTGAAAAACCACTTCTAGGTATGTCTTCCAAATGGAAATAAGCCATTAAAGCTTTCACATAACAAGAAAACATTTGAATTTAAATCTGATTCATGGTTCTGGTTTGCAAATAGAACAAAAAAATTGCTACTAACAACAAAATTAGTCACTCATAGTAACTTAAGACTCATAAGTCTTCCGGATGTTCCCTACTATCTTCAACTTTGTAGAAAATAGTAAATAAGTATTTTTTAGAGATTCTGTAAGGATTTGCATTTGTTTCATCAATATGTCCAAATGGATGTACACACTTATGCAGTATTATGTTATTTACCTTAATCTTCATGATTGCCCTTTATGCAAATGCAAAGATGATGCTCAAAGAGGTAAACATTGGTTTATCTTTATCCATTTCTCTGCTTTTCCCATTAACCCACTTCATATCTCCAGGAATAAAGAGATTAGGAGCCTCGGAGAAATGTAGTACTTATGAATAATCATAATAGAATACACCACAACTATTTCATAAATAGTTTACCATTGTCTAGATATTTAAATGAAAATAGAAATCATTGTTTCCTGGTACAAAAATAGAGACTGTGATAGATATCAGAAAGCTATTTATTTTCATAAATTATATTTTTCATTTTGCTTTTATATGTTGGATATTTCCAGATAGAACTTAAGGCATCTTACAATTCATAACTACATGTAAAATGGAATGCTGATATAATTTGATTTAAAAAATAGAAGTCAAATAAATGAGATGAGCTGTTGGAATGTTTGTTACTACAATTGAAATGATATGAAAAGACCTAGGCTTGTACTGTTTTCAGAAAATATGAACGACAAACTATCAAGTTAAGGTATTTGTAGTTTTTCACTGTGTCTATTGAAAATAATACAATAGTATAATAGTATAAAATAGTATAAGATCCGAATAAACCAGAAAAATTTTAAGAAAGCATCAGAGTCAAATTTTACCTCTGAAAATATGTGAATGGAAAAGAGACATAGCTCATTCATACCTCCGTTAGCATGAGGTGCTCAGAGAAAAGAAGACATACCTTGTGCTTCCAAAAATGCTGAGGAGGGGCCGGCTCGATAGCCCAGTGGATAGGGCACCGGCATACCACATGGGAGGCCCCGGGTTCAGTTCCCGGGGACCTCTCCTAGCAGGCAGACCGCCTTGAGAATGGCAAGCCGCCATGGTCGGGCCAGAGCCGCCGTGGGCAGGACAAAAAGCTGCCACGGAGAGGGCAAAAGCCGCCACGGGTAGGGCAGGTCGCCTACGAATGGAGCACGGCCAGCCACCCGCGAACTGAAAGCCGGCCGTGAATGGAAGCAGAAGCCGCCCACAAGCGGGGAAAGCCGCGCCTGCGCAGTGACCAGTCTCGGCGCGTCACCAAGCGGGGGGGAGGGGGAAGGGGAGATATGTAATAAAATAAATAAATCTTAAAAAAAAATGCTGAGGAAATCAGATTCAAAAATCACAAATGCAATGCTATCACTAAGAGTATTGTGCTGAGACTTATTTTACCACTATGAAGCTATGTCATTAATGCTTTCTCAAGATTTTTATGGGCACCTTCAACTGGGAATGGAAAAGAGAAACAAACCAACTGAAAAGAAGTGGAATTTGAAGGCAATGTTAATCATGTTGGGTGTGTTGTCTAGCATTGGAAGCAACTTCCTTTATTTCATTGACCCAAAATTTTACATTTAGCATATAGCCATTTTATTTAATTAAAATTTTTTAAAGTCTTAAAATATTTACATTTCCAGGATTATTCACCACAAAATGATAATGCATTTCAGTGTCCCATTCATTTATGAGAATATTGTTATAGAATTGATGGCAAATAAATTTTTTTCAGTCCTATCAGTATTTCCCTTGTATGTCCTATTCTTTAATATCCTATAGAGAATTATAACTGAACCTTGCCTTGAGAAGCATCGAAAAGCCACACTGCATCGCATTTACCAAATCAAACTAAATGTCCAAAACAGAACCTATCAAGTCCCTCATGAAAGCATTTTGGAGTGTTAACAGCCCTGCCTCTTAATTCACACTCTTTGGGTTCAAATCACTTAATAACATGGTAACTTGGAACAAGTGATTTGAACTCTCTGCTTTAGTTTTTTCATCACACAATGGGTTTAACAGCAGAGATCCACGAGAAGGAAAGGAGTTAATCCATATAAACCTCTTAGAATAGTACCTGGTGCATAATGCATAAGAAACTCTCAATATGCATTGATTGTGATTATTATTACTATTACTCCTTCCTTTCATTCGACCATGATATCTAAGAAGTCACTAGGTATTTAGGAGTCTTGTCCCCTATCCATGTCTGTCAGATCCATTCTGTTAGGCATCTCACCATCCTGGTTAGGTATTTCTAGCCCTATTACAATTAACATCTGACTTCCCACCACGCCTCAAATTTCTTCCCATCCAAGAAAATATACATATCACTCTTGGTTTTGTGTTTCTGAAATGGTTTCATAAATGTAATTCTCCTTCTCAAACACTTCCATGTCTTCCATTTACTTCATGAAAGTCACACTGAAGATTAGCATTAAAAACATTGCACAATCTGGAATCAAGCTTGCAATATTTCCACAAATATTTTAAGGAATTGGCTCATGCAATTGTGGGGGCTGACAAGTCTGGGATCTGTAGACAAGTCAGTGGGTGAGAAGTCCAGGTAAGGGTTATGTTGATGCCTTGAGTCCAGATTTTCAGAGGAAGCTGGCAGGCTGGAAATTCCAGTAAAAGTTGATCTTGAAGTTGTGAGTCAGAGATCTGTAGGGAGACCAGCAGATTGGAAACTTAAAGAGGAAGAGATGGTGTAGTCTTAAGGCAGAATTTCTTCTTCTTTCTGGAACTCTCTGTTCTTTGCTTTTAAGACCTCCAGTTGACTGGATGAGATTGACCCATACTATGGAATATAATCTCCTTTACTGTAAAGTCAGCTGATTGTAGATCCTAAAACTATCTTCAAAATACCTCCACAGCAGCATCGAGGCAGGTGCTTGACCAAACAATTGGACACCGTAATCCAGCCAAGTTGACATATAAAATTAACCATCACAGTATCTTTCAGGGTTAGGAAGTGTGATTGTATTTTCTCAGATGACTCTCCTCAAGAAGACTTAGGTTAAATGATGCACCCCTTAAAAGAACTTCCTGATTCCACCAGTGCCAACTTTACTCTATTAACTGCCTTAGTCTTAGTGCTTCTTTTAGGAAATTTTCCTGATGTTTCTTGTATTGGAGATATTTGTATATTCCCTTTGCATCTATATGCTATAGTCATTTTAGTATGCATACTGCCTTCAAAAATGTTTGTGACTATAATTAATAAAAGTTAATCTAAAAATATATTTTAAAGTTAGCAAAATATTTCCACAATGAAATAGTTCTTGGCTTTCTTTTCCTATCATGCCAAAATAACTGGATAAGAATGGCAGGAATAGTAAATTACATGAATATTTTACATGCAAATGTTCAGATAAATAATGTTTATATAAAGGCATGTTTGATATCATGTATACATAAATTTAAGCCATGATAACTTTAAGAAAATTAACTGTTACATGTTCTTTAAATTAGATACCTATTATTGATATTCTTTATCTAATTTCCCTAAAGAAAATACATACGGAGCATAGGAAACTTCCTTCCACAAACAGGGGAAGGAAGGAAGAGATGTATTTTGTTCTTGTGAAAGATTAATGAGGGTAAAACTGGAGAATGGAAATCCTTAATCTGACCTTCAAACAAAAAGTCCTTTGAAAATAATGAAGTAAGTAATTTCCTTCCCTCTCTTGGCAATGCCATCTCAAGTTTAAGAATTTCCTATTTACTCCTTGACCTTTTAAATGAGGTCATCACCAAAGGAAATGTCTTATTTCAAGAGTAACTGCAGTCTTTAGAGATTTTAGAGAGCTTCAGAGTATAGACCTTATTAGATCCTGTTCTCTTGAAGGGGAAGAGTAAGCAAGCACTCTTTGCCAGTGCAATCACTTGATAATGAATTTCAAAGAACTTGAATGTTTTGTGAATGTATAACTGTGTTGTATAATAGAACTGGATTCTATGTATGTCTAATTTTTTTCAAAATAGTTACTAATTGATTGCTTATATCCTGAAATAGTATGTTAGTGGACAATGAGGGTCACAAGTTAATAAGGCTATATTTGCTCTAGAAACCTAAGGTAATAAAAGTAAAATAAAATTTTAGGTGGAAAAATAAGCCTCTGTCAAATAAAATATGCCAATTCTCTTTACTACATGGCTTCACAAAATTCAAAAAAGACAACAATTTTCTATAAGTTTATATGTGTGTGTAAATACTTTATTTGAAACTTTTAGAAAAACAAGTTTATCTTAAGACAATAGTCATATGAGAAGCTATATTTCCATTAAATTATTTTATTTTTCCAATAATTAACATCTGATTTATTGTGCCCAAGGCCTAATAATAAGAACTTTGTGGAATACATTTGCCTCCTAAATCAATGCAAATCACTTAAAGCAAAGATAAATGATGAGGTATAAGATATTCCAGTTACGAAAATAACAGTTTAAAGGTTATAAATCAAGAAATTGAGTTAAGGGATTGCTATTTTTTACTCATACAGCTTTCTTTGTTTTGATATAAAACTGGAGCTGTTATAAACATGAATGCTATATGATTTGTCAATATTTAAAAAGTGATAAATATTGAATGTGTTAACAAACATTTCTGGAGCCGTCTTAAGTCAACATCTCTCAGAAGTTGACCAAGAGCCCTGGATTTGAGGACAAGTGATTTATGGAGAAGGTTCTCCTGACAGAAAGCAGTAGGGAAGTGTGGAAAGCAGTAAAGGAAAGAGGAAAAAGCCAAGCAAGGGTGTGCTTTCAGGTAAGTGATAACTTCAGACTGATTCCATGGAAGTAAACTGCACCTCAGAGTTTGTCCCATTTGGAGTAAAGGAAGGTAGGCTGTTGAATGCCACAGTCATTCATTAGTTATGGACCACCCCTGTGCACATAAGCTGTCTGTACAGACCAGTCAGCTCTGGTCAGCAAGTGCAATCCTCTGATGTTTGCAGCCGCCAGTCTTGAGCATTAAAGCACCTAGAATCTAAAGAGTGGGCACATAGTTCCCAGAAAGGGGGCCAAGGAGTTTCTGGATAGGAAACAACATTGTCCACTTCAGAAGGCATGTTGAATTTTAATCTGTAGTACTAAGAATTTCTAATGTTATGGGAGACACTGCCAGCCACGCAACCCAAACCATTCATCACTCTCACCACCATTCCTAGCTCTCTTACTCCTTGCTAACAAAGTCTGATATTAATAAATTTTTCACTTTTTACTATCCAAACCCAAGCCTCACTGGTTGAATAATGATTGGTTTTAGCCAACCATATAAATTCCATTCTCTTTAACAGTGATTGGTTTAGACTTGAACAAAGAACCTAATATTGTACAAGGAGATTTTCAAGAAAAAGATATCCCATCTTAATGAAAAAGCTACATAGACGGAAATGTTTTTCATCACTAGATGTCCTTATGTCTGCATTCAATGCTGGGAAATGTTAAAGCGATTTTGCTGGCATGAGGGGGAACCTAACTTATAAGCTGAGGATGACAAGAGAAAAGATGGAAATCTACTAAGGTTCAAATAAGATTGATGGACCACTGGACCTTCCCCACATCTAGATTTCTAAACAAGTAAGACAATAAAATTAAGGAACTGTTCATTGAGATTTCTTTTAATTGCAACAAATGCATTTTAACTAATGAAATAATAACTATTAAAACTATTAACATTTATATACAGCTTACAAGGTGCCAGGTTCTTTTCTAAACACTTTACATACATTAATTCATTTATCAATATAATTACTCATGGTATAAAGCACACCACATAACTATTAATAAATATGATTATCAAATATATCAATGTCCATGAATCTTTTTGAAAAGAGTCAAAGTTCATTGTATTGTTCAATGAAATTACTGCTTTACCACCACTATCACCATCATAGCTATAGTGTTAAAAACATTGGAATTTATTTTTGGTGCTTAATTTTAAAATATTAATGGTAGTCCTTTGCAAAAAAAAAAAAAAAGACTTTTGTAACCTAT
>PVKH010000148.1:0-14897 GCA_004027955.1 Chaetophractus vellerosus | reverse complement strand
AAAGGCAAATTTCTTGTGTTTTTAAATATGTATAAAATGTATTGTTTATGTTCTATATATTTATTTTTCCAATGTGTTCACCATTACATAGCCTATATCAAATAATAATGCTATAATATTTCATTTAAAAATAGCATCCTCTAAAATAGCACTGAACATAGCTGAAACTTGGGTTAGGTCAACTGAGTTATTATAGGAAAATTTTGAAGAGTCATTGTTGCTAGATTCCAGTGAATAAACTATTCAGATACAATACTTTGGACTGCTACTAAACTTCTATATTTCTCTTTATTAATATCTCAGCATTATTAATACTTGATTGAAATTGAAATATGGGAAGCCCTGGGAAAAACTTTATGTGTAGTCACTTAGCCCTCTGTGCTGCTTATATACCACCTTACACTAGAAATAAGGAAGAGCAATCAGACAGTGCATGTTTTAAGGAGAGACAGGAAGAATAGAAGATTAATGTTAATTCTATGGGGCCCAAGAGTTTTTAATTCTAATCTTCTTTAGCTATCTGACTGTGAGAATTAATCTCTCTGAGATTTAAAGCCACGGTCTGTAAATTTTGATTGATAGTTGATAATATTTACCTCCATAAGCTAATAAAAAGGTTAAAGGAGCTAACTACTGTGAATGCCCCACACCATGACAATCCTGTGGTAGGAAAACTCTGTAAATGCTAGTTCTCTTGATGAGGAAAGCCCTGGGACCCTAACCCTCTCAGCAGGAATTCACAGCTTTAGGAAGACAAACCCCCCCTCTCCCTTTTTCCCCTCCTCCCCATTTCCTCCATGGAATCAGCTTCATCCTTAGCAAGATAAGGACTCCCAGCCTGCCCCCTTTGAGCTAAAATTTACAATTCTAAACAAGAATGGCTCTTCCTCCCTAATAGCCCTGAGCTCCAAGAGATAAGTTGACCTGGCTCTCCCTCTCTGCTTTTGTAACCCCGCCTGCCCACTTGCTTAAGGAATTTGCCCACTTGCCCAGCAACCCCCTAGCCAATGAATGAGAACCTATACAACCCCATGAAAGGTGATGTTAGGGGCCCAGAATTTGGAGACCGAATCCTCTGGGCCCGCACATCATAAAACTTTGTTCAATTAGCCTCCCCAGAGTGCCCTTTGGGTCTTTTTCCTTCTGTCTCTTTCCTTTCCTTTTCTTTGTGGTTCAGAAATCACTTTAAATGAAAACATAAAATTCCCTAAAGGAAAGTACTTCTGTTTGAAGATATGAACTTCGGTTCATAATTTTATTTTATTCTGAGATGTCAAAAACTGGTTTGATGTGTTTTAGCTCTCAAGTGCACTTGAATTTTTAAAGAAAATTGATTAATATAAAACTTAATCCAAGATAATCAAAGACTGAGTAGGAATTTTCCAGGAGGAAGAGTTTTCCCCAGGTAGTGAGAGATAGCCTGCTATGCACAGCGTGGGTGTCAGCCTGAAAGGGGATGAAGAGTGGTGAGAATGGTGAGCACCTGGCATAGCGGGGCCCTAAAGTGTGGGCGGAATATGAGGTAAAATGAGCGAAGATGAGGTTTTGAAAGTGAGGGCCAGATTTGGAAAACTTCATATATAGTTATAGTAATAATAATAATAGTGCTAATAATGGCTAGCATATGTGAACGTCTTTACTTCTCAAAAGAACACAAACAGGATGCCCTTTCCCACAGCATCAAATTCAATCTAGGTTTGGGGAGAGGGCGTGGGAGTAGGAAATGCATTATAGTCATATGAAAATAAACAGACCTACATGGAGGAGTAGACTGGGAATTACCTTGAATGGTTAGGATGAGCCTTCAGAGATTTTTAGCACACTGCTAAGCACTTCACCTCCCAGTCTTTGGAAATACCCAACAATATTCCCTGCTTTTAGAGGCACTTTGATGGAAAACTTGAAGAAACATTTGTCTATGCCAGGCTTCCCTAATATATTATCTGATCTAATTACTGCAGTTTTAGTAGTTAAGTAAATCATCACTGCTACTTGGCAAATGAAGACACTAAGACTTGGATCTTTGAAATAATTTTCTCAAGATTTCATAGCTAGCAAGACCTAAAGTATGGGTTCTACCAACCTAATCTCTGCAGTGTTTTATGGTGTTAATAAAACAAACACAAATTATTTAAAAGTGGCCACACATGTGAGCATTTAAAACAGTGGAGGCCCACAATCACATACATACACAAGTAGAGCAAGAGAAACGTTTGAAATTTTCCTGGTAAGAAATGATAAAAATCTGGGCTGGTGTAGAATTATTACTCTGTAAGAGGCAAAATTAATCCTGGAAATATTAGCAATACAGTGACTACCTTGGTGTTTATTGCATTTATGAAGTAGATGTGAATGCATCATACTAAATTCCGAATATAACTCACGCAAGCAAAAAGATGTGGGGAGATGATTAAACCAACATTTTAAAGTTTTAATATATGTAACATATTTTTAAATGTACAAAGCAACAAATTTATTTTGATATAATCAGTGGTGAAAGGAATGCCATCAAGCATTAGTAGAAGCTTTTAGCCAGAATCATGTGATATGTAAAGCTGTTGGACAGAGTTTAAAGGATTAGAATGTTGGAGGATATAAAAAAATGGCAAATCCCCAGTTGCCTTTGTAAGGGATTTTAAATTAAAGCAGCAAACCCTTTAAAGCATCACAGAATGGGGAGAATGAAAATGAAAGCTAATTAACCTGAGTTCTTTTTTCATTTTACAGCTCTGCAATAATCTTCCGTAGAGTTCATGACCAGAGGATTACTAGACCTTGAGTTTTTGGAAAAGGCATAGCAGTGGGAGCCAAAGCAGCCATGAGAAATTCAACTGGCCTGCCTGGGCATTTCTGACCCAGGGTTTACTCTGGTCCAGAGTCAGAAATAGGTATAAAAATCAGGTGATGTATGCATATATCTACATTAAATATATGACTATGTGTTAATATATACATGTAGATAAGTCTTATAAGAACATTACATAATATGTCCTCATCATAACAGATAAAATGTTGATAGTATGTTTCAAAACCCTTAAAATATTCACGGCACTTTACCCAGTATTTCCATTTTTATGAGTTCAAATTAAGGATATTATCAGAGGTAAATATGAGCATTTATTAATGTACTGCTTATCACAATATTACTTATAATTAAAGAATATTATAATAACCTACATTTTTAATAATAGAGAAATGGATAGATAAATTGTGGAATATTCATAAAATAGAGAGCAAAAGAAATTCATTAATTTGAAGATTATTTAATGATATAGGCATAGAGTAGCAATACAGTAATTATAAATAACTACATATAATAATTTATGATATATAATTTATATTTGTATAATTGATATGATATGTGTATTTATAGAAAGACTAATAAAAAATATACCAAAATATTTAGGTGATTTTACCTAAATGGTGGAGTTGAAGGTACTATTTTCAGTTTACTTTGTGCTATAAGTATTTTACCCATTTCTTATAAAGTAAAATGATTTTTCTCTTTTAATATAAATATTGTTTTCAAACATTAACACTTGGGGAAAACAGAGTCACAGTAGCAATGAGTTACAAGTAAGTATTATAAATTTAGGAAATTTATTTTTAAAGAAACCTAAAATTAAGCCCTTAAAATTCATTAAGTCAGGGAAATCAGAAAGCTGATTATTTTACTTAGGCTGCAAAATGTATAAAGTCTGGATCTCTTTTCCCACTGTGCTTTTATTAAAATATTCTCTTTGATCCTCTCATTTAATATATCAATTTCCTTTTAATAAAGTTCTGTATTCACCAACTCATTTTCGTGCATTGACGCATGATATTTCTAACTCTACAACTAACGCGAATGCACTGACCAGAACCTGCCCAGGCAGGTAATTTGAGTCTCACATGACGGGGCCAACCTCTCATTCTTATTTAAGAATGTTTGGGAAGGATTTCCATTAGCAGTCTATGATTATGTACAGTTTAGTGTGCCCTCACCAACACCAGGTATTATCTTTGGTAATAAATTTGAAATTATAGAATGAATACTTATTGAATTTTGGAAAATGTGATTTTTTAAAATAAAAGATAAATATTCTACCAGAGAGAGAAAAGTTCTGTTAGTATTCTGTAGAAGAAAATTGCAATAGGGTAAGAAACCCAAGGTGGTGGCAATTTTGAATTTAATTGAAGGATGTCTGTGTGAGAAAGAGAGGGAAGAAGAGGAAAGAAGAGGAAAAGAGAGAGACAGAGTCCTCTTTGTTCAGTTAATAATTCAGTCAATGTTCTAGGAATAGATTATATGTTCAGTTGAATAGAAAACATGACAGACTTAAAAAATTGCCTACAGAACGCAATAGCCGACATACTTTAACCACACTTCTCTGTATGATGGTCCTGTGGGTTCTTGTGGAGAGAAGACGAGGGAAGTGAAACCTCTCTTCATGACAACTTTCCAGTAATTTAGGAACAAATACAGTGAAGCAGATACCAAAGTCAAAGCTAAGCTTTTTGTTTGTGTTGCTTGCTCCAAGCCAGCATGTGTAGGAAGAACCAGATACACTTGAAGGGCAATGGGATTTCTTTAGGGGAAAAGTGAGGTTGGCCTTCTTTCTCCTTTAACAGGTCTGGTTGTACCAAATTGCCTCCTTTCACTTAACCTGTCATCTGATATATTGTAAAATAAATAAATTATTGATTCGACATGATCATGTAAATATATACTGTGGTAGGTTATGTACCCCAGAAAGAAACTGTTCTTTATCTTAATTTATTCCTAGAGATGTGAACCCATTGTAAATAAGACCGTTAGAAGATTTTTTTTACTCTTTTTTCTTTATTTTTAAAGGAGCTTTAGATTACATAAATGTCACATTGAAAATATAGGGGTTCCTATATACCCCAACTCCTCCCCTCCCACATTTTCCCCCCATCTTCCATTAGTGTGGTACATTTGTTACAATTGATGAACACATAGTGAAACATTGCTAATAAACATGGTCTATAGTTTATATTATGGTTACACTTTACACCACACCATTTTATAGGTTTTGACAAAATGTATAATGGGTTTTATCAGTCATTACAATATCATGTGGAATAATTCCCATGTACCAAAAAATGCCCATGTTATACTTATTCTTCCCTCTCCCTTCTCTCAGAACCTCTGGTGATGTTACTTTAAGTTCAACTGAATGAGGTTGGGCCTTAATCCTATTACTGGAGGCTTGATGAAGAGAAAGCCAGGTGGAGCTGAAACTCAAAGTCAACAGAACCCAGAAGAGAAAGGAGACGACTTCATGTGTGCACTGCCATGTAACAGAAAAGATTAGGACCCAAGAAAAGATAAGCCCACCCCAGAAAGCCCTGTCTCCTGGGAGAAAGCATCACCTTGCCGCTGCCTGAATTTTGGAATTCACCTGGTCTCAAAATCATGAGGCAATGAATAATTATTGTTTAAGTCAACCCATTGCATGGTATTTGGTTTAACAAATAGGAAACTAAGACATATATCAAAATATAAAATGTGCTACATAGTTTATGTCATTAAAATGACAATTCATATTTATTTTACTTTATTGAATAAAGTTTGGGTCAGGACTGAAATTCAAAGGGAAAAATTCACACAATCAATGTAAACAGTTATAGAATTTAAAAGTTTTGTAATATATTGATTGATTATGCTAAGGACTGATGATATATAGCGCATATGCCTTTATGTATGTATCAGTATCTGTGAATAATTTTCACATCATGGTCGTTCACATGAAATAAACTTCAAGCTGCCATTTCAATTAGAATACATGAGATAAAAAGATGATTAAAGGTTAATGGACTTTGAAATTTGAACTAAAGCTTTTCTCAGGTTGGCCTAAGATCTGGTTGAGAAAACAAAACTGCCACTTTGACAAAGTGTCTTGATCATTTAAACTCAACTATTAAAAGTAGTGTTTTATTGAACTTTGCACACATACACCCACAAATGCAGGTTAAAGTATAAATGGCTTTATCATTCTGAGAAGGGGAAAACATGCCAAAATTTGCTTGTACCCTATTCAAAGCTAAAGAATTTATATTCTATATTCATCTATTTACTTGGAAATAGATTGTCTCAAAAATACTATAAAAATGAGTGTAATAAACAATTACTACAAATACTGATGAAAATACAAATCCTTAGATGAGTTTTAATTGCAATGTATACAAGACTTTATTGGGGCCGGCTGGATAGCCCAGTGGATAGGGCGCCGGCATACCACATGGGAGACCCCGGGTTCGATTCCCGGGGACCTCTCCTAGCAGGCAGACCGCCTTGAGAATGGCAAGCCGCCATGGGCGGGCCGGAGCCGCCGTGGGCAGGGCAAGAAGCTGCCACGGACAGGGCAAGAGCCGCCACGGGCAGGGCAGGTCGCCCGCAGATGGAGCGCAGCCAGCCACCCACGAACTGAAGCAAGCGCCGGCCGTGAACCGACGCAGAGACCGCCCACAAGCGGGGAAAGCCGCGCCTGCGCAGTGACCACTCTCAGCGCGTCGCCGCAGCAGGGGGAAGGGGAGATATGTAATAAAATAAATAAATCTTTAAAAAAAAAAAAAGACTTTATTATTTCTTACTTAAAATAAATGTGTAAATCATCTCATTTGCTAAAGCACGGTATCAACTTAATGAGTGAAGAAAATATAGTTTACATTCGTTGAAGCCTTGGTAAATAAAATGTACAATTTTACAATAGTTTCTATAAAATCAGAGGCCAAGTACTTTAGTGTGGCTGTATCTTTTACCTTCCGCTTACTTCATCCACACCATCACCATACATATAATAGGGCTAAATTTCGCCTCAATCAAGCAAGAAAATACCAAAATACAAAGTAGGTGAATTTCTATTTTAATCAAACAAGCTCCAGATGTTGTATTGACAAGGTTTTCTAATCCACCAGGAAGTAAGAGATAATAGCATCTATATTAAACTTTTAACCTTAAAGGAACACAATATGATTCTACCACTACATCTTGAGAGCTTAAAATAACGTTAGTGACCGAGAGTATTTTCTACATATACCTGCTACTTTCATAGAACATTCAGTACTTTCCATAGCCTTGTTATATTTCAAAATACTGCCTCAGTGAGGGAGGTTCCTAAAAATATCCAGGTAATTTAGAGCAAACTGGAATACGGGTGTCTCTCCCCCATTCTTGAGGAATACATTGGTATGGAGGTTGTTAAACGTTTCAATATCCAGATCCCCAACTTCTACGTGACCTCCTTCCAAAGGTACCTGCTCTGTGGACACATACTTTCCTTTCCCATCTGTCCTTTCACAATGGTCCCTCTCCCATTAACAAAAAGAAAGCACTGCTCCAACCCATTCTGCTTCTAACTGTACTCCCTGAGTGAACAAACTCGGGGTTGGACAAACAAAGGGACAGTATGAAAGACTGGTGGAAACGTTGAGAAAATCAGTGCCTCAGATATCGAAGAAACATTTTGCTGAGCTCAAATGGGCTTCCAAATCTTTGTGAACAACATTAAAGATTTTTTAAGTGTATTTTTTTAGAGGTAACTGTGAATTTTAGGATCTAATGCTTAAGGATATCAAATAAATATATAGCATTACTATAGCACACTCTGTCTTATCTGATTTATTTACGGCAACAATGTTAAGTGTTAGCTATAAAAGTTAAAATTGGAATAGAATTGATGTTGGATCTGGTTCCCATTCTAGCAATGAATAATAATTATGCATGAGTAAGTAAACTTGATGAAAATTGCAATCCCATTTGTTTTAATTAAAATCTGTATTTCATAGTTTTATTATTTTATTATATTTATTAAGTATATATGAAATATTTAAATGCCTTAAACTATTAATATATTCAGGTTTTTTATTTACTCTGTGCCACTAAATATTTAATGATAATGCAATCCAGAAAAAATTTGTCTTAGAATGCAAATAATATTTATTGATATTCCTATATTTGTTGTGGAGAACTATAATAAATGTTCAGTAAAAGAATTTAAAACAATGAGATCAAGCTGTGTGGAAGCAAAATGGAATTGTGTGCAAAGAGAAAAAAAATAATGAAAGATTTCTAGCTGCTAAGGAAGAATATTTTCATGAATATTTTTATATGGATAATGATAGAGATCAAATGGCCATGGTGTTTTAGATTCCATATAACACATTTTTTAAACTGACATAACAATTGTATTTCAAAATGTCCATATTGCTAATATGCCAAAGATTTAAAGGAGAAAGCATAGAAAAATAACTTAAAGACCTTGTATTAGGCAACAGATTCTTATACTTTACACCAAACACAAGCCACAAAAGAAAAAATAGATAAATTGGACTGCATCAAAATTAAAACCTCTTGTACAGAGAATGTTATCAATAAAGTGAAAAGACAACCAGAATGTATAAAGAAATACTACAACTTAGCAACATAAAGACAAACAACCCAATTTTTTTTTAAATGGGCAAAAGAATTAAACAGACATTGATATCATATCAAGGAAGATATACAAATGGCCAAGAAGCACAAGAAAATATTTTTAACATCATTAGTCATTAGGAAAAGGCAAATCAAAACCACAAGACCACTTCATATCCACTAGAATTGCTAATGCTTAAAAAATGACAAGTGGCAAGTGTTGATTTGGATGCAGATAAATTAGAACCCTTGTATGTTGTTGGTGGGAATGTGAAATTGGCAACCACCGGACAAAACAGGTTGGCAATTCCTCCAAAGGTTAAATTTAGAATTACCCTGTGCTTGCAATCCCAGTCCTAGATACACCCAAAAGAATTGAAAGCAGGGATTTAAATAATTATTTGTATAAGAATGTTCATAGAAGCATTACTCACAATATTCAAAAAGGTGGAAGCAATGCGAAAGTACATCAACAAACGAATAAGTAAACAAAATGTGACCTATACATAGAATGGAATATGATTTGGTTCTAAAAAGGAATGAAGTTCTACACTTGATCTTAGCCAAAAGACTGAGACTATAACTATAGCTGTAGTCCATGGTTAGTGGCAATACTTCAATATGTGTTCATCAATTGTAACAAATTTACCACACTAATGAAGGATGTTGTTAATGTGGGAAAGTGTGGGAGGGGGAGGGAATGGGGCATATGGGAATCCCTTATACTTTTTATGTAACATTTATGTAATCCAAAGCTTCTTTAAAAATAAAATAAAATTAATTATGATAAAAAGAAAATAGAGGGAAAAAAAAGTAATGAAGTTCTGAAAATGCTAAAACATAGATGAACCTTAAAGACTCAGACATAAAAGCACAGATATTGTATGATGTCATTTATACTAAATAACCGGAACACACAAATTAATAGAGACAGAAAGTGGAATACAAGTTACCGGGGGCTGAGGAGTGGGAATGAGGAGTTAATGCATACCTGGTGTAGAGACCCTGGGGTGATGGTAAAGTGTAGGTAATGAATGGTGATGATGAAAAGACAATATAGTGAATGTAATTAATGTCACTAAATTGTATGTTTCTAGGTCATTAAAATGATAAATGACATGTATATTTTTGCTACAATAAAAAAAGAAAAGAAAAAAATTTCCTTTAAAGGCAGTTAAAAAAAAAAAAGCTCTCTCTTGGAGTATTTACCTATCACTGCACTAATCTGTCTACAGGCTTGGGGACCCATAGGGAAGGGTTTTCTCTAATTATTTTTTGCCCCACATCTTACCTGAGTGGCAGGAATGCAGTTATCATATAATTCCTGAGTATTGAGTGAATATAGTGTCATACTTAAGAGCAGTGTTGAAGGGAAAGACAATGGTATTTGTTCTCAGAGGATGTAAACATTACAGTATCTACGCAAGCCAGGAAAAGCTTTCTCTATTTTTATGAATCTTTGGTCTTCTTCATTTGCAAAATGAGATGCAAGATTTTTTCCTACATCAAAGCTGCGAGATGGCAACACAGGCCAGAAAATGCAAAACTTAATGGCCCACTTTGGCGTATGGAAAAAATATACCAAATTTATGCAATAGACCACAGTTAGTGGTAATAGTCTGATGATTTTATCTCATAATCTGTAACAAATGTTCCACAACAGTGTAATGTGTCAGTGGATGGGGTGTTGTATGGGAATTCTGCACATTGTACATGATTGTTTTGTAAGTTCACAACTTCTCTAACAAATATATATATATATATATAAACTAATGACCCATTTTAAGTATTTCTGGTGTTATTCTAAAGAATGTTGCAATCTAAACAGTGACATGATTATATTAACAGTCATTAAAAGATCATTCTATTTGGTTGAAATGTGAAGAAAGGGTTAGGAATAGGAAAGTGAGTGGGGAAGCCAATTAAGAGGCTCTCAAAACATTTGATGTGAGACTCATTATCATAGCTTGCACTGGGAAGTGGCAATAGAGAAGGAGATAAATAAATGGGTTCGAGAGAAATTAACAGAAAAAGGTATCAGAATTCGCTGATGAGTTTAAGCAAGTGTGATACATGGGCACCCAGATTTCTGGTCTGAGAAGTTTGATGAGTGGAGATGCCATGTAATGGAAAAGGGAACACTGAAAGAAAGTCAAATTTAAGGGGAAGGAAGATCATGGTTTTTGTGTTGGATAGGATGAATTGAACCAGCCTTTGGACTTGGAAGTGGGTGTATGATAGCAAATGCCTGTGTAAGTCTGGAGATCAGATAGGATGTTCTTCTGCTATAAATACTGATGTGAAAGTCTTTGTTAGCAGGATGCTGAGGGAGACCACCCCTGACGGTTTCTACTTCCTCTGAGCCAAAATATAAATAGGGCTGGTGGATAGATAAAAAAAAAATATTAGCATGTAAGCTAGGTAAGAATAAGATATAAGGATAAAGGCAAATTAGTGAATTCACAAGAAAGGGACTTCACAAGAGCCAATGATATTTCATGAACTGAGAAATACAATCAACAGTTTCTGGAACTGAAATTCCAAATGAAATGTGGGGGACAGTCCATTGATATATTCTGGTGAAGCTCAGATTTACTAATGGGGTTTGCAAATTCAGGGGAAGCATCCACAATGAGAGCAAAAAGAGTCAACCTTTGATTAGCATTCAAACCAGGGCATATACAAACCATAAATCCTAACTAGCCCTTAAATTACCCCACGGGTTAGGAAAGTCTGTTCCTTTGAAATAAGCAAAAGAAGATCAATGAAATCTTAACCATCTGGGTGACAGTGACATCAACCAAATGACTTTGTCATCAATACTCTTCCCTTTCAAAAAAAATCTAGATGCTTATAAAACTTTCTTTTTAATAGGAATGAACCACACTGGTATGTGACTAAAATAAGTGGTTATTCAGACATGAGTGCCCATAACATTTGTGGGGCTCAGGGTCAAGAGTTCAAATGAAGGCCCATGAACCATCTGTCTAAGTATTTAAAAGTTATAAATCAAGGTAAAAACCTGTTAAATAGAATAGGTCCTATTCTTCTATATTAACAAATATGCCTTTATAATGACCATGTGTAAATATGTGTAAAGCTATCATTTTTATATGATGAACATCTGTAAAATAGCAACTAAGATGGAATTTTATTATTGTGTATATCAAACATCTTGGAATAAGTACTGCTTTCAGAGTTCTATGGTTTTTCAAATCAGCAAGTTTTTCTGATTAAAAGGTCAATCTGCTTTTGCCAAAAGACTTTTTACAAAGACTTCATTACAATTTAGGGAAATGCACATTGTTTTAACATTTACCCAGACTGCTATAGCTTTTGAAATTACTGGGAAATATCCCAGCTAAACATTAAAACATCAAAGGTATTGCTGTTATATTTTTTCTTCATTGCTTATAGTTAAGTATAAATGATGAAATTTCTGCTAAAACAAGAGAGAGATAATACCAACCAGGAGTAAATATGAAGTGAGCAGGCTTATTGCTTTATTACACGATGGAGCCCTTCATGGCTTACTCTGTGTTTCCACATTTATAATAAGAAAACTGTCCTTTCCCAGCAATTTTTCTCCAGTTTAAAACCAATTTTACTGTGTGCCTCTTTTGTGTTTGTGTCATCACAACTCATATGAAGGGGGTAAAATAATAAGCCCAAAGACTTATTTATTACAATAGCAGGGTCATTGATGGGCTCTGGTTATTGATGACTAGCCCTATGAGTCTTTGCTCTTGAAATTGTAACTTAGCCTATTGTTATGGGGTGCCTAAGTGTTGCCTCCTGAGAGCCTCCCTGTTGCTCAAATGTGGCCTCTCTCTGAGCCAAACTCAGCGTATCAATGCATTACCTTTCTCCAAGCGTGGGACAGGACTCCTGGGGATGAGCCTCCTTGGCAAGGAGGGATTGTTAACAAGTGCCAATGGGCAATACGACTGGAAAAAGACCTCGAATAAAAGAGGGAAAAGGTAAAGACAAATGAGTTCATATGACTAAGAGACTTCAAAGTGAGTCGGGAGGTCATCTCAGAGGTAACGCTTATGAAATCTCAATAGAACCTCATAGGCTTCCAATGTGGATATCAGCCCAAACAGAGGGGCTCCTGAGGGCTCTGGAGACACCCAGGTCCTAAACCATGGTGGATAGCCCCAGAGATTGGTGCCTTATTTGGAATCGTTGCTCCTGAGAGTGAGAGAGTTGGGCCCAAATATGTCTTCCCTGCACATGATCCATCTGTCCCTTCTATTCAAACCTATATGTGGTGCTGGAGTTTGTAGGTGTACTTCCAGAGACTGGAGTTTTTGGGCTGTCCATGTGCCAGCTGGGCCCAGAATCTCGATGGAGCTGCAACTCCTACTCTATAGCTCAATGGACTCACCCAGGACACCTGGTGGGGAGATGAAGATGGACAATGGCCATCCCAGGGAATGGAGAGAGTCTGCAGTGGCAGGCAGGATAATCCGATCCATCTTATCCATGGGATATAAGCCCCCTCTCACTGGGAAGTGGAGTGGACATCACCATCTCAGACTCCTCTGGATTGGGGAAGAGGTATGGACTAGAGTGGACTTACTCATATTCTGTTATAGACATATTGTGATTCACTCAATGAAAGTAATTACAACATTAATGTGGAGCCAGTGGCCACTGGACACTTTGGGGGCAGGGAGAGGGAAAAGCAGTTGTAATACAGGGGCTTTTTCGGGACTTGGGAATTATCCTGAGTGACATTGCAATGACAGATACAGGCCATTTTATATCATCATATAACATGCAGATCTGTGTGGGAGAGTGTGGTCTACAATATGAACTATGGTCCATGCTTAGTGGCAAAGCCCCAAGATGTGTATACCTATTGCAGGTGATATGCCACACTAATGAATGATGTTTATGTGGGAGGTTGTGGGAGGTGTGGGAGGTGGGGCATATGGGAATCCCTATAATTGTTGTGTAACATTTATGTAACCTAAGTATCTTTCTAAAAAAATATATTAAAATAAAAAAATAAATACATTATCTTCCATCTTGATAAAAAGGATAGAATGAATAAAATAGTTGTTATAGACCTAAAAAAAAAAAGAATCTTCTGAAGAGACTTGAAAATAATTGGCGAAATCTGCATAATAGGGGTAGTTGGTCTATTTAAAATTATAGTTTGGTGCATTGACTTCCTTTGGAAGAAAACTAAAAGGTAGGAATGTGTGAGGAGATTTTTCAAAATTAAATTATATCAAAATGTCTGACACCGATAGAGAATGTTCCACTACTGTTTGAAGGCAAATCAAATGGAATGGCTTTTAAGTAGTTGACTGGCAACAGTTACAATAGAGGGAACTGTTATTTGGTATGAAGTCTATCTTTTTTTCCATTTAGTCAATCACTTTGTGCTCACCCATTCCAAGGTATTTCCCATTTTAATGCCCAATATTCCATTCAAGTAGGACACAGGTGTAAGAACATGTACAGAAAAGTTAAAAATACAAAGTAAGAATCTGGTACAAGTGGGGATAATTAGCAAAGAATCAAGGTTTCACCAGAATAAAAGGAAGTTGGGTAGACAGACTTTAGCCAGGCTTTAGAAGATCCATGGAAAAGAAAATATTTAAAATCCCATCCCCCTTCTCTTCCACACCAGAGACTCTGACAAAAGAAACTCCCATTTTATAAAACACCTTAAAAATCACCACATGGTGATACTCATAATTTGATTGCAGTCATCTTTAATGAAATTGTGTTGATTCTGATAACGTCTGAGAGTTCAATCAATTCTGAGGTTCCATATATCTATTGGAGCCAATCCTAAAGCTTAAACAAGTCAGTTAAGTCACAGAACAGTCATTCCAATTGAAAACATAATTTTAATCTTTGTTTTCTACCCTGAATGCCAGTGTCTGATAGTGTAAAATTACTGCTCTACATTGAAACTACTTTTATTTTTCCTGCAGAATCAAATGTTCTCCTGGGTTATGGATTTAATTAGATAAGGATGCTTCCACACAACTGAACTTGTTAAGATTTCATGAAATTCAATGCACTGATCAGTATCCGTTCTGTGTCATGCAGATGATATTGAGGGATGTGGTATTCCTAAGACTCAATTCTCACTAAATAACTTGGTGCAGGCTGGGTGTTTTTGTTGTTTGTTTACTGATGATTACAATGTTCCATATGTTTGGAGTGCTGGGCACTAGATGTTATCTGAACTTTTTATCTCAATGAGGAATTTTACCAATTGGTGGATTGAAAACACTTCCAAAGGTATATTCCCTCTCTGTTGTAATTGGAAGAGTGTGCAGACATTGAGGAAATTAATCAAAATGAATAAAATAGATCATACATAACTGCATACATATTACACATATTTTTTAAAAGACATGGTCTTTCCATCAACCATCGAAAACTCAATTTTGTATTATGAAATCAATTTAGACTTACAATGACTTGGAGGTATTTTTTTTCTTTTTTTTTT
>PVKH010000147.1:27034-47407 GCA_004027955.1 Chaetophractus vellerosus | reverse complement strand
AAACTAGAAAAAATTAACAAAACCAAATGCTGGTTCTTTGATTTAAAAAATGGACAAACCCTTAGCTAGACTAACAAAGAAAAAAGGAGACAAATGCAAATAAATAAGATTAAAAATGAGAGTTTGGAGTCACCACTGATTCCACAGAAATAAAGAAGACCATAAGAGGATACTTTGAAAAATTGTATGCAACAAGATGGATACATGAAAGCTACATGCATTGACCAAAGAAGAAATAGAAGGACTCAACAGACCAATCACAAGTAGTGAGATTATATTAGTCATCAAAAACATTCTGTATTAGTCTACCAAAAGACTGTTGATGCAAAGTACCAGAAATCTGTTGGGTATTATAAATGGTATTTATCTGAGGTAAAAGTTTACAGTTACATGGCTGTAAAAAGTCCAACTCAGTGTTGCTTTCTTGAGGCAAGATGACAGGTGATATCTGTGAGGTCTCAGCATTTCCCTCTGGGCTTCCTCTCTCAGACTTAGATACTCTGCTTCTCCCTGATTTCAGCTTTTAAGCTGGGATGGGGCTTGTCTCTCAGGGCTTCCTACATCAGTCTTGGCTATCTTACCAATGTCAGCTGTAAGCTATCAGGCAAAATGGTTCATCTCTCCCTAAGGCTTTAGCTGTTTAAGCTTTCTCCTTTATGTTACATGGCAGGATAAAAAAATGGAAGAGTTCTCTCTGCCATGTGTATTCTTGAGTGAGTGCCCATTTATATCAGACCCAGCAAGGGAGTGGGGACTCAACCTTAGTCATGCCCACTAACATAGTAAAAAAAAAAAAAATAGCCTTAACTCAATCTTAACCAGTAATCCAATCAAAGACAGCTCATCTGAATTTAATGCAATCAAAGGGTTTTACACCCAGAGGTAAAGATTAGTTTACAGAGTCTTTTTGTTTTGGGGATTAATAAAATAATCTCAAACCGCCACATCTTCTGACCAAGAAAAGGCTAGGATCCAATGGTTTCATGGGTGAATTCTACCAATCATTCTAGAAAGAACTAACACCAATCCTGCTTAAACTCTTCCAAAAAATAGAAGTGGAGAGAACATTATCTCACTAATTCTATGATGCCAATATCACCCTCCCACCAAAGCCACATAAAGATACCACAGAAAAACTACAGACATCTCTCTAATGAATGTAGATGCTAAAATCTGCAACAAAATACTTACTAATTATATTCAACATCACATCAAATGAATTATACACCATGATCAAGTGGGTTTTATCACAGGTATGTAAGGATGGTTCAACATAACATCAATCAATATAATACTCCACATTAACAGATTTTAAAAACCCACATGATCATCTCTATTGATGCATAAAAAAGCATTTGAGAAGACACAGAATCCTTTCTTTGTAAGGGCAAGGGGCCCTAATACACAAAAACATTGAAAATGAAAAATGAAATTGAAGAAATCATGCTATCTCACTTTAAAGCATACTATAAAGCTATGTTGGTCAAAACTGCATGGTATTGGCACAAGGCGAAACATACTGACCAATGGAAATGAATTGAAAGTCCTGATATAGTCATATCAGACTATATGGTCACCTGATATTCAACAAGGCCACTAAGCTCACTCAACTGGACAGAACAGTCTCTTCAACAAATAGTGCTGGAGTACTAGATATCCATATCCAAATGAATGAGAGAGGATCACCATCTCATGCCTTATACAAAAATTAACTCAAGGTGTATCAAAGACCTAAGTATAAGAGCCAAGACCATAAAGCTCTTAGAAGATAATTTATGGATGCACCTACAAGAGCTTATAGTAAGAAATAGTTTCATAAACTTCACACCCAAAGCATGAATAAAGAAAGAAAAAAATAGATAAACAGGACCTCCGCAAAATTAAAAACTTTTGTGTTTCAAAAGAGTTTGTCAAGAATGTGAAAAAGCAGCCCATTCAATGGTAGAAAATATTTGGAAACCACTTATCCAATAAGGGTGTTATATCCAGCATACAAAAGGAAATACCCAGCATACATGAAGAAATGTCCAACAGCCCATTGGGAAAATGTGCAAGAAATTTCAATAAACACTTTTCCAAAGAAATAGAAATAGCTAAAAATCACATGAAAAGATGCTCAATATCACCAGCTAATAGGGAAATGCAAATCAAAACTACATCTTACCCCTATTAGACTGGCTGCTATTTAAACACAGAGAGAGAGAGAGAGAGAGTGAGAGAGAGAGAGAGAGAGAGAGAGAGAGAGAGAGAGAGAGAGAGAGAGAGAGAGAGAGAGAGAGAGAAAACTACAAGTGTTGGAGAGGATGTGGAGGAATGGGAATACTCATCCACTGCTGGTGGGAATGTAGAATGATGCAGCCACTGTGGAGGACAGTTTGGTGGTTCTTCAGGAAGCTAACTATAGAATTGTCATATGATCCAGCAATCCCACTCCTAGGTATATACCCAGAAGAATTGAAAAGATGGACATGAACAGATATATGAACGCCAATGTTCACAGCAGCATTATTCACTCTTGCTAAATTTGGAAGCAACCTAAGTGTCCATTAACAGATGAATGGATAAGCAAAATGCGGTACATATTTGAAATGGACTATTACTTAGTGTAAGAAGGAATGAAGTACTGACACACACAATAACATAGGATGAGTCTCAAAGACCTTAAGTTAAGTGCAGTAAGGCATTCACTGAAGGACAAATATTGCATGACCTCATTGATATAACCTAAGCATATTGAGCAGGCTCACAGAGGGAGTGTGGAAGATAGGTTACCAGGAACAGAAAAGGAGTGGAGCATAGTTAGTCAATGTTCAATCTAGACAGAAGCTATAATAAGGCGGAAGGGGGTGAGTTGGCAGTGGATGGGGTTGATGATGATGTAGGGATTGAGTGAGGCTGATGGTGCTAGAGTGTTAGGTGAGCAGGGTTGGGTTTGTGGTTTGGGCTATTATGGAACTGGAGGGAAGGCTGGAGGAAGGAACACGTGAATTCTGGGGGTGGGGGTGAAAGTCTGTGGTGGAAAGTATAATTGTGGGAATGTTCTTGTGGCACATATGACAAGGGAAGGTTACTGGTGCATGATGTCAGTAGTGGGGGGGATGTGTGGGAAAAGGTGTGCCTGGGGCATGCTTCTATGGAATATGAATGTGTTCATCTTGACAAAGAGTGTTAGCTCAGTGGGTGGAGACCCACACAATAAACAAGAAAATGTTGAACTCCTATTCTGGGGAGTCCTGCTACATTCTCAAATAGTGGGGCAAGAATTTCTTACATACATAGGCAGTGCCTAATTAAAGAAAACTGACCAATATGTCAAACCCTAAATATTAATGCATGTAACTATGGACCTTATTCTTGTTAAATTGGAACTTAGCCTAATAATAACTATTGCCTAAGAGTTACCTCCTGAAAACCTCCTTGTTACTCAAATGTGGCCTCTCTCTGAGCCAAACTCAGCAAATAAACACACTACTTTCCCCGTGGCATGGGGCATGACTCCTGGGGACTCTCCCAGGACAACCAACAAAATGATAGTGATGGATAACCCCCATCCCAAAAAACAGAGAGCATCTACAACTGCAAGCAAGACAGTTCTATCCATTTGCCCCATAAGATGTAGCCTCCTCTCAGTCTAAAGCGAGCAGGCATCATCATTCCCAAATCCTCAAGATTAAGGAATGAACAAACATAAGGGAGGAATGCAACCACGGACAAATGAAACTAACTTTTATTGTAATAATGGAAGAACATGTAACATTGTTATAAAGATAGTGGTAGTCAGAGGTTCTGATGGGAGGAGGAGGGACTAATAGGTAGAACACCGGGCATTTTTAGGGCATTGGAATTAAGTATAAACCACAATGTAAACTATAGACCTTGCTTAGCAGAAATGCTCCAATATTTATTCATCAATTATAACAAATGTACCATACAATTCCAAGATGTTATTAATAGGGGAAGATGTGTGAGTGGGAGGGGATGGGGTATAGGGGAATCTCTTATAATTTTCATGTAACTTTTCTATAATCTAAAACCTCTTTAAAATTAAAGTTTATTATCTTTTAAAAATAGTGGGTAATTTGAAAATTGTCTTTTGCTTTTAATATCATTTCACTTCATTTGCCTATTACTCTATACATTTTATTTAGATTATTTCAGAAGAAAGGGTTCCAGGAGAGAAAGTAGAATCTTGGAAGGTTTTGAGTTCTAGTTTCAGAAATGCTATAACATCAGTTTTGACATTCTCCAATAGCAAAACAAATTACAATTCCAACCCTGATTCAAAGATGCATCTTGTGATGGGAGAAGCTGAAGAGGCAGTCACATTTATCAGGGGGTGAATAAAAGGAGAAGTATAGAAATAGTCTTGTCATCTTTGTAATCACTATAGGGATATTCCTATAAATTCAATGAGAGATAAGAAATCCGCCTTATGGCACATACTGTTTTCTCTGTTGTTTTATTCTTTCTTATTAAACCTAACCTTGAACTGAACTACAATCTGATGTTAATGTTAGTGTACTGATAATTAGTGGAAAGGTGGTTGTACAATAGAAATCATTTAACATGGCATGTTGTATCTTCATTGAGAAGTTTGAATTTAGAAAATGGTACATCCTTTTGGTTTACTCTATAACATAATCTATGTGTTGTGAATCCAAATGAAGATCTAAACTATATCCAGGAACATATTTTGACTTTCTGTTTGGATATCTTTAAGATAAAAATGGAAATATTCTAATCACTAATAATTTAGTTTCTCATAGAATTTTACTTTTCCAGACTTTGTATTACTTTTAAATGACGATACCAGAGTTAAATATAAAGTGATGTATTAGAAAGACAATAGATGAACTTAGGGGAAACATTCAAAACAGCAAATATCTTTATTGCATGAGATGGGAAACTTTATTTTATGAAATGTCATATGTAATGACATTTCCTAAGTAATATATTTCATAAGTGACACAAACATGGAAATACACACAAAGTTGGCAAAGAAAGTGGATAAGGAGGCAGATTAATAAACTGCTTGACCCACTTTCTCTGGCATATTCATCCAACTTTCCAGCCTTATCAGTAATTCAGAGGAAAATAGCATACATATATGTATGCCTTTTAAACATATAATGCCTTACAGAAAATTTTGGTAATAAATTAAACTAAGAAAGCTTTAAGTTTTGTTTTCTGTTGTAGGCAATAGAGATGCACAATTCCTTATGATGGCTGTAAGCCTGACAAATCAGTAACATTCAGATCACATAGCATTTTGTTAGGTAACAAGGTTCTGATATTGTGCAAAATGGCAATGCATTAAAAATGGATCTTTAAATACAGTGAAAAGGATATTATTTTTGAAATATAACCTTCAGATATGGAAATCATGAGGTAGATAAATTCAGCATTGTCTGAATCAACAGATGAAAAGATTTATGTTGCTTCACAGGGTATGTCAATGTCACTGGCCAAAGGAACATGTATATTAGAATTTATGAATTTATGATAAATAATAAAGTCATAACCGGTTATCAAGCATGGTTAACCTTGACATAAGTCTGATCATGCTATATGCATTTTGTTTCATAATAAATTTAAAAATACTTAGTTTCTTTGGCTATTCAAAAAGGAGTATGAATTGGTTTCTCTGCTTTAAAATGTATTTATTGGTGTTTATTGTAGCTTCATTACTGAATAACATTCAATGAATGTTAAAAATTAATTTTAACTAGGGGGTGGGTGTGGCTCAAGCAGTTGAGTGCCTGCTTCTCACATGGGAGGTCCGGGGTTCAGTCCCTGGACCCGGTACCTTAGAAAAAAATAAAAAATAAAAAAAATTAATTGAACCAGAAAATAATGACATTTTTCATTTAGTGTTTTTTTTTTGTCTTCCTCAAAATATTTGTTGTTACTTTGCTCCATTTAATTCTAGCACATATTACTTAGTTCATGACTAGCACAATTAAAGTCCCACCCTGGCTATAATATCTGCATATTATTGCTAATTATGAGTATTCCTTTTTTTCTAATTCTTCTACCTGTCTCATATTTGTTAAATGTAGAAAATATTAATAGGACAACTGCTGCAACTATCTCACACTCCTTGAATGTAAAAAAATAATTATTAATCTAATTACTGTAGCATTTGTCTTCATCTATTCCTGTTTGAAGATAGAATCATTGGCCTATTTATATTATCTGCCTAACCTCAGTAGACAGAGGATTAATAAAATCCTACAAAAGTGATCTCATTAAATCTATACCACAGCTCTTGTAAAGAAAATGTTTTGTACTTTCTTTAAAAATCAGGAGAAATAGAGGAATAGAGAGATTAATTTACCTATATTACCAGAATATGCTCTATTTCCAAAGGAATCAGTGACATTTGTGAAACTGTTCTTATTTGTAAATAGACTATGTTTTAACCCATTTGAAGACCTTTTCCTCTATTTTTAAAATAGGCATATCCTTCTTAAACATTTGTATATCTTTGAAATACATGTGGCTACATTTTACGATATTGCTAAATCCTTGTATTATAAATCATACTTATTACATTTTTATAATAATTTAATTATATGTAAGCATTTTATATTTACATAATTATGTCAAGTAATCTTGTAGAGTTTTATCCATTTAGTTTTAAAGAATTTTACAATTATTTTAACTAATAAGACTCAATCATTATTAATTTATTGATGTTAATTCTAAAGTAAGGATTGTTGCATTTTGTCCATTATTCCTAACTGTAAGACTGTGTGTGGTAATGCTAACAAGAAAAGAATATATAATATTATAATATATTTACACATTATATTATTCTAATATTTGCAAGAAGCTAGGTTAACCATATTCTTTACTTAAAATCTTAGCAAGATGTGAAACAATCTGTGCTCAATATTTAATGCAACCAGTCATTTAAAAGCGTTTGATAGCAGCCTAGTTTCATTCTGCTTTTCATTTGATTTCATCTTGAAGACAAATCATTATCATTGGGAACTGACTCCCCTTGGGAATGGAAATATATCCAGTGCTTATGCTTTGTGCAACAAGTTTTCAAAAAAATAACATATTACTTATATGTAAAACCCTCTCACATATTTCATATCATTTTCTCCTAATTCTTGGTATAAGCATCACACAATCCTCTATTGCCCATTTGTACTGTACTTTGAATTCAAATCTTCCCTTTATATCTCTCCATTAAATCTTAGCTGCCAACCCTCATCCCTAATACAACTGCAGAGTATATTATTTTGAAGCATTTCCTGTAGTTCAATTTGATACATGAGAAAACTTCTGGTGAGCTTTGTTGACAAAGTTGGGAACTGTAACTCAAGGTTTTCCAATTCAAAGATTGAGGCACAAACTCCTTAGCTATATGGTGCTTTGCATGAATCACTTCTCTCAACAGAATCATATTGCTGGAAAATGTAGTATAAGAAAAAAGTGATTGATACTACTATGAGTGCTCTATTATGTAGAAAATAGCTGGGTGATTACCACAAAGCTGTAACTCAACAGTGCAAGTCTGTGTTGTGTCATTTAGCCCAAAAGTTGTAAATCTATTCCCATTTTTATTGCCACCTACATGGGTTTCAAAATCTCTCTTCTGGCAACTTTCAAAAAGAAAACAGAAGGAAAATACATTAAAGAAGAATGTTAAAAATAAATAGGAATATGTGCTGACCCAATGTAAGGGGGAATTAAATGGTAGCTTTTGCTTTTGGCTCTGTGACAAAATTAGATACTGGTAAAAGATTTTGTCCTTACTGAAAATGTTCTAAGATCTACAATTAAGGAAAAACCTTCTAATCAGCTATCAATTATTTTTTAGCTTTAAGAGAAATCATGACATTTTATATTTAGGTACACAATAATTTAGATGTCTATATACCCCATATCTATCTATATCTATATCTGTATCTGGATCTATCATGTATCATGAAACTCTCTGAGTTCAGGTTCTACAGAACTTTTTTCCAAAGAATGATTATTGTACTTGTTTCTAGTAAGGAATAGGTAACTATTTTCGGGAAAAAGTGTGGGTCAGAGGAAGAATTACTCTATGTCTAAGACTATGGTAAGTGACTGCATTAAAAAAAATCCCTTAATGAGTTATTAGATATTCTACAATATAGATAAGGAAATTAAAGCTCAGAGAGGTTATACAATAGTTCCAAATAGCAGAAATGTTGTTTGGTAGAACAATGAACCTAGCACATATCTTACTCCAAAGGTCATTCTCTCTATTATATCAAAATGACTTTTGTATTTATATCATAATCCATCACTACTAAAAGGAAAAACTACCTCTGACATTATTTCTGTATGATTTACACAAGCCAATAATTTTGAGTATATGCAAATAAGAAGGGTAGAGTCATCACTGGTAAGTTGGTGACTGGCTCTTTGGTTCTCTTGATAATATCTAGCACTCAAAATACAAATTAGCCTTGTATATGTAATATGGGTTGCTATTCCATACACTATTACAAAAACCCAGAGTAATCCATATGAAAATACAAAATGCCTTAGTTTTCCCTGAAGTGCTTGCCACTTAATTTTATACACACACACACACACACACACACACACACACATATACACACAGAATTCTGATTTTAGTCAGTAGTAGGAAACACCACAAGGAAAACTGTCCTCTACAGAGTCATGCTTACACTTTCAGCTTAAACACTCTGTACCTACTAAAAATATCTACTCAATTTAGCTTATTATTTAGTATTGTCCTAAGATTAATTATGTTCAGAGTTCTACAAAAATGGAAATTTTCACATCAACAGCAATATATATGATATGTTCTCAAATACCAGGAATGCAAATGCATAGAACATACATTGCCTTCCTGACACTTCAATTTTGGACTACTTTTAGCCCCAAAACTGTGAGTCAATAAAATCTTATTGTTTAAGCCAACCAATGGTGTGGTATTTGTTCTAGCATTTGGAAAACTAATACTGAGACTTTCTGGGAAAATGCTTTAAATTTGTTTGAAAAACTGGGGTCAGAGAAATGAACATGCCAAATAATTAGAGTGTCCCAAAATAACAGCGTCTCTGAGAAGAATTTCGATTAATTGGAGGAGATATGAACATGACAAATCAGACTAAGGAGCAGAGTGGAAAGGGAATGGTGGTTCCAGGAACATCTAGACCCGGTCCCCAATTAGCCATACTGTGGCATGGGTAAACTACTGGAAGAAAAGTTCCACGTGTTGGTCTTTAGAAACTTCACTTGAGGAACACAGTAGAACTTTGAGTTCCAAGGAATTCAGTTGTGACTAAAATAGCATCTCTAGCATCTTGACCCATCCATATCTTTTAACCTAGTAATAAACACAATTAATGGTATGTTCTTCTTATCACATCAGGAGACAATCAGGAGATATGCCAAGTGATGACAATGGATTTCTAGAACTAAACCCAGAGTGGGCTGTGAACAGAGTGATGCCCGGGGCAGTGAGTGTCTCTCAGTGGCAGGAATCATGGAGCCTGATACAGTGGCCAGTGGGCCAGTGACTGTTATGTCACTGACAGAAAAAAGGATATTAATCTATTAACACTTGAGGATACCCCTTGGATATATTTTTGGAGTATATATCTTAGATTCCCCAAATATAGTTTGGGAGGGAGATTTTGCAAGGGATAAAAATTGGTATATGAGCAGGTAAAAAGACAGGTTATGAAACAGCCTATGTACATTATGTCTACACACAAGAGAAACAAAATCATTTCAGTATTGTATTGAAATTTTTACAAGGTTTACTTTTTAATCCTCAAATCTACATTTACTATTTGCAAAGTCTTATCTTTCCTACATAAGAAAACTCTTTTCCTCAATGCATTGTACATTTCACAGTATTTTCTGGTGTCTTTGCTTCTTCTGAGCAGCTTAATTAAGAGTTGAGCATAATGTGAGTGTGTTTATATGTGTGTGTGTGTGTGTCTGCTACATACGGGTCTTTCTAGCAGAATCTTCCACGAAAAGTGAAGAGATATCTTCATCCACTCCTGCTTCATTTTTCGCAATACAAGTGTATGCTCCTGTATCTTCATAGCGCACGTTGCTTATGTGAACCTCACTGCCATTTGCTGAAAACAGAAGGCAAATGTAACTTGTAAACTACAATTTCAGTTTTGGTACAGTGCTTTCTGATTACAGACTCAAATAGTTCTCTTAGCTTGTCCTAATTAAACTTCCTACTTCCATGCTTTGGAGACATACCAAATTATTCCCAAAGCATTCAAGTGTTTCGTAAACTGTTATCATTCTTTACAGAGAGTCCCAGTACTACATATCAAATCACACACTTTTATTATATTTCTTACTTCCTATATTATATATGAAATATTTCAGATTGATAACCATAATCTCACTTTATATATTTCATTATGATATTCAGAATCCATTTTTCCTAAGTTTTTATAGCAGATTGAAATAATACAAATATGGTTCATTAATAAGTAAATCCATATGAAAAGATATTTTCATAAAGAAAGTAGTTGAGCTATATCATACAAGGACAGTGCTATTGCCATTCATCAAGATTATTATTGAGCTCTTATTATATCTCAGGAATTATTGGGTGAGAAGGACAGAAATATAACACATGTTTTCTGTCTGCAAAATCTTTTGCTGGAAATATACCTAAAGTAACGTTTTTAAAATGTGGAATTTGTATAATCAATGTATGATGAAAGGGTTAAAGTAGAAATTAACTCAACTTTTAAATCTTGGTAAGGTAATGTTTTAAGCTATTCCTTGGATTAATTGCACTCCCCAATGTGTAAATCAAGGTGTAGTTATTCATTTGCAATATGTTCACAATATATTGAGTGCTTTCACATAAATTATTTCACGTAAATTATTTCTCAGTCCTCACAAATACCAGATGAAGGATCTGAAACTCAAAAAAGGAACTCATGCAAGTCACCCAGCTCTAAGGGTAAGGGCTGGACTCTTCCACTATTTGACTCTAACACCCAGTGTTTGTTGTGGTCATTTGTTCCCCTCCCCAACCCTTCTCTCCCTTCCCCTGCCCTCCCTTCCCTTCCCTTCCCTTTCCTGTGTGCTTGCGTGTGTGTGTCCCCTGTATTATCCAGTCAATAGAGAGTAATATGTCTATTTGTGACAGGTAATAGAAACACAAATAAGTGTGGCTGAGCTTAAGGAGAGAAGGGTGGAAAGCTAATAAGGAAGGAGACTATTAAATTAGGTTTGGAGTAGATGGATTTTGATGAGGCTTGAATGTCATCCTTAGGCGTTAGTGGCTCTCAAGGGATGTGGGCAAGATATGGAGACACAGTAGGTTTTGTGAGGGAATAATCATTTTAATCAATTGAACCCTTTTCTCAATTTACACATTTTTGCTGCACGCTCCCACCTCCCATCCTTTGTTGATAATAACTATTTTAAAACAAACAAAATAAATTTGTTTCAAAATGCCATATAGTAAATATTTTATGCTTTGTGGGCCCTATGTTCTCTTTGGAAACTACTCCAATCTGCCATAGTAGCAGAAACGCAGCCATAGACAATATTTAAACCAATGGGTATGGTTGTGTACTAAAAAAAAAAACTTTATTTAAAAAAAAGGAAGCAGGTTAGATTTGGTCTGTGAGCTGTAATTGTCAAAACCTTGCTCTAGAGCTCTGAAAGATAGGGAGTAAAGAATGCATTTGTAATGGTTTGACAGTTTTATCTAATTATGAATTCCAAAAATATAAGTTGAATCATGCTTGTAAACTCATCTGTTCATCTGGGCATGATTGGGTTATGATTAGGGCATTGACTGGGCTGCATCAGTAGGGTGTTGAGCCCCACCCCTCAGTGGGTGTGGTCTCAAGTATAAAGGGCAAGGCCAAAGACAGAGGGAGATTTGAGAAGCAGATTTTTGAGAAGCAGTTCTGATGTTGTAGAGGGTCGTTCCCCTGATAGTCTACACTGACCTTGTGGAGAAAGTACTAAGCCCAGAGAGAAACGAAGCCCCAGCAGAAGAGGAACCTAAAGGTCTGAGACCTGGCAAATGTCGGCAACTGTCTTGCTCCAACATGTGGACTTTGGTGAGGGAAGAAACTTACGCTTTGTGGCCTGGTAACTGTAAGCTTCTACCCCAAATAAATACTCTTTATAAAGACCAACCAATTATTGGTATATTTTGCAAAGGCAACTCTTTGGCTGACTAATACAGCATTTAACCCTGCATCAGCCTTGCTTTTCCATGAAATAAGGCCCTTTCCAAAGGGCATAGTTTTTCGTTCAAGACCCACAAACTTAACACGAAATTTTCTAGACTTTCTTGAAACTTCAAATTAATTTATTTCTCCTTTGAATTATCTCTTCTCAAGATTCTTATATTCTCTCTTAAGCTAAATGCCTCATTGTATTTCTCTCCCTCCCTATGTAATCTAACATTCCTAGATGATCTCTACTCTCTTGCCAGAACTACCAATTCCCTTTTCCATTTATCATCCTGCCACACCTGCCTTACTAAGCTCCAAAATTAGAATAAGATAATATATCTCTGCACCTGGTGTCCCTGCATCTAATTCTTGTTGAATTATGAGACTATTGCATAAGCAATGTTACAAATTTTCTAATTCATAGTTCTCAATTAGCTGGATGTTCAGTGCTACTTGGTCTTTCTTTCCCTTGAATTTGACAGACGGATTCCATATGGTACTCCACTTTTATTTTAAACCTTTACTCTTTGTTTGATGTTCCTCACTGCAAATATCATCTTCCTCACTTTATGTAAGCGACCTTGCTCTTTAAACTATGAGATAAACAAAAGCGATCAGAAAATAATCCAAGTTTCCTTTCCCCATCTACATCTTCACTTATATTTACTTCCCAGAGGAAATATTCCCTGTTGCATTTCAAGGAAAATCTCCCCTCCTCTCTTAATGATTTTTCCCACTCCTTCTGCATCCTCCAAACTGCTCCATCATTTTCAACATTTTTTTCTCACGGCTACTTGTCTTTCTGTTAGTCCAACAGAAAGAAATATCTCTATTAGTCCTAACCCTTTTCGCCAGCAAACTACTACCTTCACTTTTTCCAATTTTCCAAATCTGGAAAGAGACTTTTTAAACTTTTTACTTCCTTTTCATTCTAAAATCACTGGACGTTAATTGCTACAGTTGTTCTTCCTAATGTCATAAGGAAAAACTAATCACCTGACTTGTGAACACAGTTCAGTGAGCCTTCTGGATTGTTTTATGCATCATTGTTGAATTCTTTCCCCAGCTTTAAACATTTTCCTGCTTTGCTTCTGTAGTATCACCTTTTTTACTTGCCTGCCAATAAAACTTAAGTGCTTTCACAGCTTCTTGCTATGTCTAATTCCTTGTGTTTTTCCAGCCTTTACTATAATCATTCAGTTAGTGCCTAGAGTTGGATCTTACCAGCAAATACTAAAGGAGCATCTAATGAAAGAAAAAATAATTAAATAGCTAATGGGATAATATGTAATCATAAATAAAGGAGCATGGATTTTCCTACTCCTATGTGTCTAGATTTATTTCTTTGTCCTCTCTATTCTCCTTTGATTATTTGTCATATTTTCTTGAAATATTTCCTATTTTCTCTTCTCTTTAAAAATGACAATATTTATTTTTCAAGGGCTCCCAGACATTACTGTAGTCTAAGTGTAACAATTTCCTAAATTTGCCTTCCTCTTATTCCTTGAAGCAAGAATATAATATGCTTGTTTAACCTGACTTCCCATTAAATGGGAAAGAGATAAAATCAGAAGTTACTTAGTCTTTTATTCATGCCAATTTGTGTTAATTAGATCAATCTTTTTCTCTTCTTAGATATAGACACTAAAAAGCAATCAATAAATGTAATTTGTACATTTGTTGAGCCAACTCATAATGATATTGGGATTTCTAGGATTCAAGTTTTTAAAATCCAAGAGTACTTTCGCAAACATTTCTCTTTTGACTTATAAAAAGAAATAAATACATAAATTTCTTAAAAGATTTATACACGAATGTATACCAATTAAATTGATTCCCTAATAAAATGGGATAATGAAATAGAAATAAAAAAGAAAATATTTTTGTTTTTAGTGATATGAATTGAAAGAATCTAAAGTCACAGAATAAGGAATATAAGGTCCATGCAATAGACATTTCAGTAAAGATGACTTGTTTTGGGCTTCTCTTGGCAATGGTTTGGGCATTCTTTACACACTAGTATGATCAATATATTACACACAACTGCTTTTGCACTATTTATGTCATTTGTCCTTGAAAAAATTGTCTTTCTTTTTCATTTTCAACATAATTGTGATTATTCTTATCTGTAAAATAATCAGCTAATGATTACCGATTAACACTAGAATATGTAGAATGTCTATATATTAAAATATAATAAATTCATAACTTGAAAATATACTAAAAATTTCAAATTTATTTAGAAATTGTGCAATTTATTCTTCTCTTCATTTACGTATATGCTGCAAAACATTTATTTTTTAAAGTTCTACATTATTGGCATCCTTTATGATACATATTTTAATGTTTCATTTAAACATTAGGAGTCACTTCAGAAATGTATTTCTATGAAGATATCCAATTATTCTTTCAGTATGTCTGCTATAATTCACAGTATTTTAAAGTTACATAATTTAGCATTTTAGTTATCACCAAAAGAATGGCATAATTAATCATCATGACAAGACTATTATTGAAAACATTAACAATTCTAAAAGACTCAATTTCAAATATAATGTATTAAATAAAACCATATATTTTTCTTATTCATGACACTGTATTGCAACCAAGACTCATTTTCGATTTTTTCTAAATAATGTAAAATATGTTATAAATTTTATGTAATTTCTGTAATATCTCCAGATAGTCACTTGAGACAAATGCAATTAAAAGGCACCTTGAAGAGTGAGTTGTTTGGACAGTTTTGGTGTAATATCAATTCCATTCTTCAGCCAGCCCAACTGAGGGTTTGGTATACCCTCTGCATGGCATCTGAGGCTTGCAGTTACTCCAGGTTCCCTAGCTTGACTCTCTGGATAGACCCGGATGACTGGAGGAACTAAACGAATAAATAAGAAAGAAAATGAATTTAGTGACAAATAATCACTAGTCAATATTTCAAAACAAATAAACCTTGCATTATGAGAAAATCACAAATAAACATATGTGTGTGAATATATATATACACACAGAGAGAAAGAGAGAGAGAGACCTTATTTTCCAAATTCCATTAATTCCATTATCCTCTTAAATGTACCAGCGTTCTTTGAATATAAGTCTTATTCCAGTGCTGTGTCAGGGAATATATAAATGAACCTGAAACCCCTTGCTGTTACATAATATAAGGAAGTCCACAAAGAAGGACAGATAGGTATCAACATGACACAGAAAGCCATTTAAAGGAACTCTAATTGACCAAATGTGGGACAAATTGAGCATTAAAATAAGTAGAAATGGTAAAGGAATATAGGAATTAAAAAAAATAAAACTGAATAAATTCATAGTGACATAAACATATATATATATATAAAGCTTTTCCTTGCTGTAGATGTTAAGTAATAAATATATAAAGAATGACAGAGCCAGAAAATAATCAATGAATGCTCAAATAAGTGGTGAAAGCTTGCTGAAGAACAGTATATTTATTAAGACTCAAAATATCTCTCTACAAATTATTTATTAATTACAAAGGGAAGACTTGTAACTTTACAGCAAAATTTATTGTGAAAATCATGGTGAACATCATCTTAACTAATGATCAATATTTGGACAAACCCACATCATTTGCTTCCTGATATGATGCACTGAGGACATATTATCATTTATATTTAATCCTAATTAAAATGCATATAAATCTGATTTACTCAAAAGAAATTAACATACAAACCAAAATTGAGGGATATGCTAGGAAATAACTACCCTGTAATACAGAAAAGTATCAAGGTTACAAAAGACAAGGTGTGACATCAGTACAAGTGGTGTAGTAGAGAATGCCAGTAGGCTGTCCCTCCATAAAAGCAGTGAATAAAGTGTAAAAAATACATCAGAATGTACTTTACTGGAATTCTTGAAAATATTCAAAGTTCACAGGAACCAATGCACCCTTAATAAAGAAAAAAAAAAACTCAGATGACCCTTTGTAAAAGAGCTTTGTAGCATTTGCTTTTGCCCCATCTCCCACTTCAAAGCTCATTGGCAACATGGAGACAGCAGCACACATTTCCAGTACATGATCCTTGTACCAGAGGGAGTAGAGAGGTATTCTCAAAGAATTATGGTTTTCTGCTGTGGCAAATCTCATAGTTCCCTGAAGGACAGGTTAAAGGACTCAGATTTATTTCACCAACTAGGAGTTTTCCCAGGAGTGAGACTGTTAATCGGAGGTCATTATCAAATACATGTGATGCACATATATAAGCTGCTGCTACCCAGAGCAAAGGATAAAGTTAGGGACAAATATGGACTGCAGAAATAATCTTGGGAGAAAAAGCTAGAAAATGAAATGCATTGGAGAGTAAAGGTATTGAAAAGCTCCCATATATTTCTGGCAATCTAGAATGTCACTTGCTCAGAAAAATGCTTGAGAAGACTTTAAGCTTTCACTTCTGGCTGGCCTACACATATGAGCAGGGAATGAAGATTAAGTCAGAGTTATAAATTGCCTTGGTCAGTGTTGAAAGCATTTCCCAAAACACACACACACACACACACACACACAGAGACCATCTATAGACTAGGAGATTTTTTTTTATTGTATTTTTGTCCTAGGAATTTAAGAAAACTCTGTTAAATCACTAACTGACTGCCAAGTTAATGGAACAGAGGTTTAAGTAGCTACATACAACCAAAAAAATCAGATTTTAAAAATTAGCTCATAAAAGGCTTTCAACAGGCCAACAAATAACTACATTAAGCAGAAAGAGCAAAAGTTGGGATGGGGGAGAACAATATTTCCAGAGTTGCCACATTATAATATTGAAAAGATCTAGTTTTCAACAAAAATGTACAAAACATGCAAAGAAACAAGAAAGGATGGCCAGTATATAGAGAAAAAATAAAATAAAACTGTCCCTGAAGTAAGCCAAGATTTTTGACTAATAGAAAAAGACTTTGTCTTTATTTCATTATGCTCAAGGATTTAAAAGAAAACATGTGCAAATAACTAAAGAAAACCATCAGAAGATGGCTCAACAAATAAAGATGAATAACTAGAGAGAAATTATTAAAAAGGAATCCAACAGAAATTCTAGAGAGTAATAGAACAATAACTGTTATGAAAAATTCACTGACTAAGTTCAACAAGAGATATGACCAGGCAGAAGAAAGAATCAGTGAATGTTAGGATGTGTATTGAGATTACACAGTGTAAAGAACAGGAAAATGAATGAAGGAAAATGAACAGAGCCTAAGAAAACTGTGGACTACAATCCAGTGTAAAAACATATGAATAATGGTAGTCCCAGAAGGAAAGTACAGAGAGAAAGTTACAAAATAATGGTTGAAAATAACCTGAATTTGATGAAAGGCACAAATCTACACATCTAAGAATCTCCACAAAGTCTGAATATAATAAACTATTAGAGAGCCACACTGAAACACATTACAATCAAACTGTCAAAATACAAATAAAAAATCTGAAATAGAGCATGAAAGAAGTCACTCATCATACAAGGGAATATCAATAACATTAACAACTGGTATCCCACCAGAAAATGGGGAGGCCACAAAGCAGTGTGCTGACATGTCAAAGTCCAGAAAAGAAACTCTCAATCAAGAATTCTGTGTCTGGAAACATTACCATTAAAAAATGAAGTTGTTTGTTGGTTGGTCTGTTTATCGTTGTTAGTCCTGACCCTCTAGGAAATAACTATCCTATCACTAGCCAAAAGGAAAATTCATGAACAGAAAGCTCAGGGATTAAGTCCTAGAGTTTACATATTAATATGTAAAATTTTCAGTGTGCAACAAAATATTACAAGACAAACAAAGAAACAGGAAATGATGGTCCAGCCAAAGGATCAAGATAAACTTCAGAAACCATCAATGAAGAAGACCAGACACTGGATATATTGGACAAAGACGTTAAAAATGATCTTCAATATGCTCAAGGAGGTAAAGGAAAACATAGAGAAAGAACTAAAGGATATTAGGAAAACAATTAATGAAAATATGAGAATCTCATTAAAGAAATACAAATTTTAAAAAGGAATGAAACAGAAATACTAGAGTTGAAGAAAACAATAACTGAAATGAAAAATTCCCTAAAGTGTTTCAAAAACAGATTGGAGAAGGCAGAAGAATCAGTGGCCTCAAAAACAGGATTATAAAGAACACTAGAAAATGGATCATAGTGGCATAAAGAAATGAAGACTGCAATGAAAGTTAACCACATGGACAATTGTAAATGCCAGTAATATCGTATTGTATTTTGGTTATGTAACCCCACTGTTTACTTCTTACAGGTTCTAAAATGAAAAAGCATTAAAAGTAATGATATATCTGTGGTTTGGGATATACAAGGTACAAAAGTATAATTTGTAACAAGTATAACAAAAATAGTGGGGGATGGAGTAGTATTGAAGTTAAGGTACTATCAAACCAAAAACAACTCTTCTAGATTTAAAACATTGAATTTAAGTCCCATGTTAACCACAAAATATCTGAAAAATATATACAGAAGTATATGAAAATGGAATTAATGGGAAATTTATGGATCAAAATGTATAACACTTTCAAAGACCAAATAGGAGAATGGCAGAAGGAAGTTCTGAATTATGAGTAGTTATTTAAATGTAAATGGATTACATTTTCTACTCAAATGCAGAGATTGTCAGAAGGGATAAAAAAAAGCATGACCCCGATATATCCTATTTACACTATTCACCTGGAATTCAAAGATACAGGTAGGTTGTAAGTGAAAAGATAGAAAGGAAATTACCATGCAAATAGTAACTAAAATAGAACGGGGGTAGCTATTCTAATATCAGATAAAATAGACTTTAAGTCAGAAGCGTTCGTGAATTACTAAGAAGGTCATTATATTCAAATAAAGTGATCCATAAAACAAAAAGGCATAACAATTTAAAAATACATGCAATTAATGGTAAAACTCCCAATTATACAAAGCAAATCCTGACAGATTTGAAGTGAGAAATAGATGTTCTGCAATAGCAGTAGATTTCAATACACCACTATCAATAATGGGTAGAAGATCTAAAGAGGAGATAAATAAGGAAATATAAGAGTTGAATGGTTCTATAAAACAACTAGACCTAATAGATATGGATAGAACAAAAAGAGAATGCACATTCTCTTAAAATACACATGAGTCAATCTCCAGGATAGATCATTTGTTAGGTCACAAAACAAGACTCAAATTTAAAAACACAGAAGTCATGCAATATATATTCTCTGACCAAAATGAAATACAGCAAGAAATCAACGACAGAGGGAGATTTTAAAAATTCATAAATATGTGGAAATTAAACACCATACACATTTAAAAAACAACAATGGATCAAAGAAGAAATCACAAAGGAAATTAGGAAATAATTATACAAATTATACAAAATGCAACATACCAAAATGTAGTGGATGCAGCAAATTAATTACTGAGAGGGAAATTTATACCTCTACATATTTACATTAAAAAAGAAGAAAGATCTCAAATCAGAGATTTAACTTTATAGCTGGAGGTTCTTGAAAAAGAAGAGCCAACTAAACACAAAGCAAGCAGAAAGAAGGAAATGACAAAGATTAGAGCAGAGGTAAGTGATGATATGGATAATTTAAAAAGAGAATCAACAAAATCAAAAGTTGGTTCTCATAAAAGATTAGTAAATCAACAGACTTTTAGCAAGACTGACAAAGAAAAAGAAGACAAAGGAAAAAAATAACTAAAATCAGAAATGAAAGTGGGCACATTATTACTGACCTCACAGAAATAAAGTGGATTATAAGAGGATGCTAAGAACAACTGCAAACCAACAAATTCCTAGAATCACACAAACTACTTACACTGACTCAAGATGAAATGGAAGATCACAACAAATGAATAACAAGTAAAGAGACTGAATCAGTAGTTTAAAACCTCCCAATGATGTAAATCTCAAGATAGATGGCTTTACTGTTGAATTTTAGCAAACATTCCAAGAATGCTCAAACTTTTGAAAAAATTGAAGAAGAGGGAACATTTCCCAATATAATCTATGAGGCCATCATAACTCTAATTGCAAAGCCAGCTAAAAATATCACAAAAAAGAAAATTACAGACCAATATCCATTATGACTAGATCTGCAAACATGCTTACTAAAATATTAGCAAACTGAACTCAACAGAATATGGAAAGAATTA
>PVKH010000147.1:0-26934 GCA_004027955.1 Chaetophractus vellerosus | reverse complement strand
GTAAATTTCCCCAACATTATAGAAGACATATATGTAATACCAACAGTAAACTTCATACTCAATGGTGAAAGACTGAAAGCTTTCCCTCTAATATTAGGAACAAGGTAAAAATGCTCACTGTCACCACTTTTATTCAACATTTTACTGGAAGATCTAGTCATAACAATTAGGAAATAAAAAGAAATAAAAGGCACCCAAATTGAACAGAAGAAGTAAAATTTCCCTATTTGCCAATGACATTCCTATACATACGAAATCCTTGGGGAGCAGATGAAGTGGTTGACACCCTGCTTCCTATGTACGTGGTACTGGATTCAAACGCTGGTACCTTCTAAAAAATAACAAAAAACCCTAACAAACAAAAAAACCCAACTCTCATTGGGGAGCAGATGTAGTTCATTGGTTGAGCACCTGCTTCCCATGTACAAGGTCCAAGGTTCAATCTCTGGTACCTCCTAAGGAAAAAAAAATAATAAAATCCTTAAAAATCCTCAACAAATCTCCCAGAGCTAGTAAATGAATTCACCAAATGATGGGGTACAACATCAACATGCAAAAATCAGTAGTGTTTCTATACATGAGTAATGAATAATCTAAAGAGGAAATAAAGAAAAAAATCCATTTACAAATAAAAAGAATAAAAAACCTAGGAATATATTTAACCCAGATATACAGGGTTTGTATGTGGACAACTAAAAAATATTAGTAAAATGAATCAAAGTAGACCAAAATATAAATGGAAAGACATTTCATATTAATGGACTGGGACACTCAATATAGTTAAGATATCAGTACTACCCAAAGAAATGTACAGATGCAGTGCAATCCAAATAAAAATTCCAACAACCTTCTTTGCAGAAATGGAAAAGTCAATCATCAAATTTATATAGAAGGTAAGTGTCTCTGAATAGCAAAAACCATCTTGAAAAAGAAGAATGCAGTTAAACTTATCTCCAAATTACAGTAATCAAAACAGCATGGTCCTAGTACAAATACAGACATATAGACCAACGGAATTGAACTGAGCTCAGAAACAGACCATCATACCTATGGTCAACTGATTTTTTACATGAGTTCCAAATCCTCTCAATTAGGAAAAAATATTCTTTTCCATAAGTGGTGCTGGTAAATGGCATGTACAAATGTCAAGGAATGAAGATGGAACAATACCTCACATCATATACAAAAATTAACTCAAAATGGTCAAAGGCTAAATATAAAATGAAAACTATAAAACTCCTTGAAGAAAACATAGGAAAGTATTTTCAGGTCCTTGTAATAGGCAATGGTTTCTTAGATTTTACACCAAAAGCACAAGTTATAAAAAGAAAACAAATCAGATAAATGCAACTTCATCAAAATTAAAACCCTCTGTGCATCACAGGAATTCATCTTGGAAGTAAGAGACAACCTACAGAACTGGAGAAAATATCTTGAAATCACATATTTGATAAGGGTTTAAAATATCCAGAGTATATAAAGAATATCTACAACTCAATAACAAAAAGACAAAAAATTCATTTAAAAAGTGGGCAAAAGACATTGTGGTGGTTGGAAGCTGTATGTCCCCCAGTAAAACATGTTCTTAATTTTAATCAATTCCTGTGGGTATCCATTGTAATGAGGATCTGATGATAAGACTACTTCAGTTAAGGGGTGACCACTTCCTTCAGGATGGGTCCTAATCCTCTTACTGGGTCCATTATAAATGAAATAAATATAGAGAGGGATAGAGAAAGCCATGGAAGCAAGAAGCTGAAAACAAAGAAAACCAGAAAGGAAGAAAGAGAGCAGCAGACACTTGCCATGTGGCAGAGGAGTCATGGATTGCCTGCAGCCAGTCCTTGAGAAGAAAGCATTATCTTGAAGTTGCCTTAATTTGGACACTTTTCCTCAGCCTCAAAACTGCAATCTAATACATTACCATGGATAATAATAAACCCATTCAAAGCTATGTGCTTTCAGCAGCCTACAAAACTAAAAAAGACATGAATAGGCATTTCTCCAAAGAAGATATACAAATGGCCAATAAGCACATGAAAAGATGCTCAACATCATTAGTCATCAGGGAAATGTAAATCAAAACTACAATGAGATACCACTTCACACTCACTAGAATGGTGATAATAATAATAAAGAGAAAATTACAAGTGTTGGAGAGTGTGCGGAGAAACTGGAATCCCCATACATTGCTGGTGGCAATGTAAAATGGAGCAGCCATAGTGAAAAACATTACAGTGTTTCTTTAAAATGTTAAACATATAGCCCAGTAATTCTATTCTAGGTATGTGTCCAAGGTAATGAAGACAGTTGTTCAAGCCAAAACTTGTTCACAAATGTTTGCAGCAGCATTATTTATAAGAGTCCAAATGTTCATCAACTAATGAATGGAAAATCAAAATGTCATATATTCATAGAATGGAATATTATTCAGTCTTAAAAAGGCACAGAGTACTGAAATATGCTATAACATAGATGAACCTTGAAAACATTATGCTAAGCTGAAGAAGTCAGACACAAAAGGTTACATAGTGTGCAATCCCATTTATATGAAATGTCAATAATAGGCAAATTACTAGATACAGAAAGCAGATTTCTAGTTTCCTAGGAGCTGGGGGAAGGAAAGACTAGTGAGTATTTGCATATAGGATTTACTTTTACAGTGATGAACATGTTCTGTAATTAGATTGTTTGATGGTTGGACAACATTCTGAATGTACTAAAAGTCACTGGGTGGTATAACCACTGATATTAAAAATGAGATGGATTGCTTAAACACCTTGTTAGACATAACTTAAGAGAGAATCAATAAACTAAATTGAGAACTGAATCTCTTTGGAATTTTCAGTTGCTAATAATTTTGAACCACGTATTTCTAATCAATCATCCTCCTGAATAGAACTTAAAATGCTGAAGAGTATGCAAAGAGCATTTCCAGAAAACATAAGTAATCCAAGGATATAATGAGAAATGGCAGAATAAAAATAGGAGTAAATGTCAAGCTCATAGAAGTGAGCTAGAGCTGTTTCTGTTTCAAGAATATTTTCCAAATCAGATGAGAATACTGAGAATCAGAGTGAATTAACAAGCAAAGGATGAGCTAATTCTGGTCCTGTGACTGCATCAAATGAGATACACTAGTTTATATTTCCCCCAGCCCAACTTCAAAATTTCTGGGTGGCCTGAATTTTATATATATGCATACATGTATGTATGAATGCACTTATTTATATACCTATGGTTCATAACCACATGCCAATATCTGGGAATCATCTGTGAGACAAAGTGTTCTGGCAGGCAAATGGAGCTTAAGGAAAGATGTCTAGAATAAAGCTCAGCAATAGTTTTGGCTGGAGATCCTACAACAATAACTCCTGCTCTCTATTTTGGATGCATACCTTTGTAGTGACCACAACAAACCTGAAGACTCACTGCTGGCCTGCTGTTACCCTTGAACACCTGGTAGAAGTAAAGGAAAGTACTCTCTGGAAGAACCTATTGAAGTTTCAAATAATTTTTAAAATTATGCATCAAATAGTTTGCAGCACACAACAAAATATTTTAAGGCACAAATCAAGAAAATATCAGCTCAAATTATAAAAACAGCAGTTAATATGAACAAACCCATAAGTTTCTTGATATTGAATAAGATGCAGACATTTATGTTTACTATGTTTAATGATTTGATACAGAAATTTAAAATTATCAACAAATTTACTAAATTATAATACATAATGTTGCAGTTGAAAGGAATCAACTAGAAGCGCTGAAACTTAAAATAGATAGTAACAAAAATCATTAACTCAATCTTTGGATTTAACATTGGATTAGATACAGAGGAAGAAAATGATAGTGAATAGATATTTAAGTCAAAATTAAACTACCCAAAATAAAGAATATAGTGGCAAAAATATAGAAAAAATAGAAGAGAGTAAGAACCATAGAGTACATATTAAGGCAAGTAGCTTATGTATGTTTAATTGGAATTACAGAAGGGAGTTTAGGGACAATATGTAAAGAGTAACAGCTGTGATATTCTCAAAACTAATGTGAGACATACACCCAGTGATTCAAAAACCCAAGACACCCCAAGTTTAACATTTATTTAAAAAGTCACGTATAGACATATAATAGTATATATCTGTAGAAAACATCAAGAAATAACAGAAAAATCTGAAAAGCTCTGTCAAAAGAAAATTGATATAACACAAAAAGTAATCAAAGTCTGACAGCTGAATTCTCTCAGAATTACTGGAATTCAAAGATAAGACATTATTAACAATATCATGGCAATATATAATTTTTTAACAAATCAATTTTTAATACATATTAATAAGCATAAATCCATTCAAAGTGTACAATCAATGGTATTATGTGTAGTCACATATTGTGCATTCATTACTTCCATCATTCTTAGCATTTTCATTATTCCAATAATAATAATAAACAAAAAAAACAAACAAAACTCATCACCTCTCAATCTATGATTCCCCTGCCATATATAGCTGCTATTCTTTTTCCTTCTTTCCAGTATATTTGTTTTTATATTTTGTAAAAACAGTCTTATATATGCAATATCATCCATATTCATGTTTTGCATGAGGTTTTACTATCATATACAGTACCATGTTACAGTTTTTATCTTTCCTTCTAGTAAATTAAATGACCTTAGACTTTCCCTTTCAACTAGTCATACCCATACAATAGCACTGCTAGTTACAAACACCATGATATGCTTACACTATCTCTAATAATTTCCAAAGATTTACAAACAACCTTTTAGCCAGATCTGAGCAAATTAACCCTCAGCTTTCCATTCTCTACCTTCATTCTATTTTCTGGTAATCTATATTGTAATTATTAACTCCATCAGTTTACATAATATATTTAGTTCATAATAGCACAATCATATGGTTTTTGTCTTTTTGTGTCGGGCTTGCTTCACTCAACATAATGTGTCCAGTTTCATCTATATTGTCATATGCTACATGACTTCATTTCTTCTTACTGTTGCATAATATTCCATCATGTGTATACACCACAATTTGTTTATCCATATATCAGTTGATGGATAACTGGGGTGTTTCCAGCTTTTGGCAATCATGAATAATGCTGCTATGAACCTTGGTGTGCAGATATCTGTTCGTATCTCTGCTCTCAGTTTTTCTGGGTGTGTAACTAGTAGTGGTATTGCCTTGTCACACTGCAGTTCTATATTCAACTTCCTTAGGAGCTGCCAAACAGCTCTCCACAGTGGCAGTACCATTCTACATTCCCACCAATAGTGAGTAAGCGTTCCTCTCTCTCCACATCCTCTCCAACATTTACAATTTTCCAACTTTTTAACAGCAGCCAGTCTAAAAGATGTGAAGTGATGTCTTGTAGTTTTGATTTGCATTTCCCCAACCGCTAGTGATGTTTAGCATTTTTATGTGTTTCTTTGCCATTTGTATTTCTCCTTTATAAACAATTGACTTTTCAAGTCTTTAGCCCATTTTTCAAATGGATAGCTTGCCTGTTTATTGTTGAGTTGTATGATCTCTTTGTATATCATGGATATTAAACCTATATTCAATAGGTGATTCCTAATTTTTTTCTCCCATTGGGTGCTGCCTTTTCACCTTTTTAAAAAAGTCTTTTGATGTGCAAACATGTTTAATTTTGAGAAGGTCCCATTTATCTTTTTTTTCTTTTGCTGCTAGAGCTTTTGGTGTAAGGTTTAAGAAACTATTGCTTACCACAAGATCATGAAGATGTTTTCCTACATTTTATTCTAAGAGTTTTATGGTTGTCACTTTTATATATAGTTCTTGATCCATTTTGAGTTAATTTTTGTATAAGGTGTGAGATAGGAGTCTTCTTTCTTACTTTTGGTTATGGATATCCAGTTCTCCCGGCACCATTTGTTGAATAGACTGTTTTGATCCAACTGGGAGATCTTGACCACCTTGTCAAAAATCACTTGACTGTAGATGTTAGGGTCTATTTCTGAGTTCTCAGTTCAGTTCCATTGGTCAAGGTGTCTGTGTTTATGCCAGTACCATGCTGTTTTTTTTATCACTGTAGCTAAGTTATATGCTTTAAAGTCCAGAAGTGAGAGTCCTCCAACATCATTCTTTTTTTAAAGAACTTTTTGGCTATTTGGGGCCCCTTACCCTCCCAAATAAATTTGATCATTGTTTTTTCCATTTCTGCAAAATAGGCTGTTGGGATTTTATTGCAATTGTATTAAATCTGTAAATTAGTTTGGGTAGAATTGACATCATAACAATATTTAGTCTTCTAATCCAGGTATAGGGAATGTCCATTCTTTTATTTAACTCTTCTTCAGTGTCTTTTAGAAATGTTTTGTATTTTTCTGAATACAGGTCCTTTATGTCCTTGGTTAAGTTTTTCCTAATATTTGATTGTTTTAGTTACTATTATAATTGGAATTTTTTTTCTGATTTCTTCCCAAGATTTCACATTAGTAGTATATAGAAAGGCTATTGATTTTTGTGTATTAATCTTGTATCCTGCCACTTTTCTAAACCCATCTATTAGTTCTAGGAGCTTTGTGGTGGATTTTTCAGGATTTTCTAGATATAGGATCATATCATCAGTGAACAGTGAAAGTTTTACTTCTGTTCCTATTTGCGTGAATTTTACTTATTTATCTAACCTAATTGTTCTGGCTAGAACTTCAAGCATAATACTGAATAGCAATTTTGACAGTGGGCATCCTTGTCTTGTTCCTGATCTCAGCGGGAAAGCTTTCAATCTTTCATCATTGAGTACCTGGCTAGCTGTAGGTTTTTCATATATGCACTTAATCGCATTGAGAAAGCTTCCTTCTGTTCCTACCTTTTTGACTGTTTTTTATCAGAAAGGGTGTTTTATTTTGTCAAAAGCCTTTTCCGTGTCAATTAAGAGGATCATGTGATTTTTCTTCTTCAATTTATCAACGTGGTTTATTATTAATTGATTTTCTTGTGTTGAACCACCCTTGCATAACTGAGATTAAACCCACTTGATCATAGTGTATATTTCTTCTAATGTGTTTTGGACTCTGTTTGCAAGTATTTTGTTGAGTATTTTTGCCTCTATATTCATTAGAGATATTGGTCTTTAATTGACATATATATATATATATATATATTTATTTATTTATTTATTTATTTGGTTTTGGTATTAGGGTGATGTTGCCGTCATAGAATGAATTTGGTAGCATTCTTTCCTGTTCAATTTTTTGGAAAATTGTAAGCAAGATTGGTATTAGATAATCTATGAATTATTGGTAAAATTCACCCGTGAAGACATCTGATCCTGGGCTTTTCATCATTGGGAGGTTTTTCATGATGGTTTCGATCTATCACTTGTGATTGGTTTGTTGAGGTCTCATTTCTTCCAGGGTCAGAGTGGGTGGTTAGAGTGTTTCTAGGTATTTTTCCATCTCCTCTACATTGTTTACTTTTTTGGCATGCAGTTGTTCATAATATTCTTTTATGATTTCTCTTATTTCTGCAGGGTCAGTGGTAATATCTCCCCTTTCCTTTCTGAATTTATTTATTTGCATCATCTCTTTTTTTTTCCTTTGTCAGTCTAGTGAAAGGTTTGTCAATTTACTTGATCTTCTCAGAGAAGCAGCTTTGATTTATTTATTTTTTTTTTGATCCTCTCTATTGTATTCTTGCTCTTGATTTCATTTATTTTTGCTCTGACTTTTACTATTTCTTACCTTTGACTTGATTTGGAATTAGTTTGGGGTTCTTTTTCTAATTCCTCCAGGTGTGCAGTTAGATCTTCAATTTTAGCTCTTTCTTCTTTTTTAATGTAAGCATTGAGGGTTATATATTTCTCTCTCAGCACTGCCTTTGTCCAGTAAGTTTTGATATGTTTTGTTCTCATTTTCATTCATCTCAAGATATTTGCTGAATTCTCTTGCAATTTCTTCTTTGACCTACTGATGTTTTAAGATTGTGTTAATTTCCATGTATCTATGAATTTTCCCTGTTTTTCCATCCATTATTGATTCCCAGCTTCATTTTGTTATGATCAGGGGAAGTGTTTTGTATTATTTCAATCTTTTAAAATTTATTGAGACTTTTCTTGTGACCCAACATATGACCCATCTTGGAGAAGGATCCATCAGCACTTGAAAAGAACCATATCTTGCTGTTTGTTGGTGCAATGCTCTATAGACGTCTGTGAGGTTTAGTTCACTTATATTATTCAAGTTCTCTGTTTTTTTATTTACCTTCTGTCCAGATGGTTTATCCAATACTGAGAGTGGTGTACTGAAGTACCCAACTATTATTGTAGAGACATTTATTTCTCCCTTCAGTTTTGCCAGCATTTGCCTTATGTATCTTGGGACACTCAGGTTAGGTGTATAAATATTTAGCATAGTTATTTCTTATTGGTAAATTGCCCCTTTTATTAATGTATAATGACTTTTTTCATCCCTTATAAAAGTTTTGCATGTGAAATCTATTTTGTCCAATATTAGTATTGCTACTCCAGCTCTTTTTGGTTGCCATTTGCATGGACTATCTTTTTCCATCTTTTCACTTTTAACCTGGTTGTGTCCTTACATATGAGGTGAGTCTCTTGTAGGTAACATACAGATGGCTCACATTTTTGTATCCATTCTATCAGTCTATATCTTTTAATTGGGGAGTTCAGGCCATTAATATTCAATGTTATTACTGCGAAGGCATTACTTACTTAATCGATTTCATTCTTCAGCTCTCTGTTGTCATATTGTTCTATTGTTTGTCTTCTTACCCTTTAGTTTAACCTTCCTAATAATTTTTAGTTTTATAGTATTCTACAGATCTCTCAGCCATGTTTTTTCCTTTCAGGCTGCAGCACCCCCTTTAGTATCTCTTGCATATTCCACCAGTTTTTGTTTGTCTGTGAAGAATTTGAACTCACCCTCATTTCGTTAAGACAGTTTTACCAGATACATAATTCTTGGCTGGCAGTTTTTCTCTTTCAGTACATTAAATACATCATACCACTTTATTCTTGCCTCCATGGTTTCTGATGAGAAGTCAGCACTTGATCTTATCAAGTTTCCCTTGTATATGATGCTTTGCTTTCTCTTGCTACTTTCAGAATCCTTTCTTTATCTCTGTTATTTGTCATTCTGAAGAGCAGGGGTCTCGAGGTACGCCTATTTGGACTTATTCTGTTTGGGGTGCATTGAATTTCCTGGATATTGATATATATGTCTTTCATAAGGGTTGCAAAGTTTTCAGTCATTATTTCCTCAAATATTCTTTCTGCCCCTTTTCCATTCTCTTCTCCTTCTGGGACACAGGTAATGTTAATGTTTGTGTGAATCACGTTGTCATTCAATTCCCTGAGTGAATCGCTGTCATTGTTCCTTTCTTTTCTCTTTCTGATCTTCTGTCTTTTCAAATTTAGATGATCTGTTTTTGAAATCATTAATTCTGTCTTTGAGCAATTCAAATCTGCTCTTATGTGCTTCTAATGTATTTTTTAATCTCATCCATTGTGTCTTTCATTCTCATAATGTCTGTTACTTTTCTTTGAGGGCTTTAAATTTTTCTTTATGCTCACCCAGTGTCTTCTTAAAAGCCTTTATTTCTTTTTTTTCATATTATCTTTTTTTAAATTTATTTATTACATATCCCACCCCCCCTTTCTGTTTGCTCTTGCTGTGTGTCCATTCTTCTGTGTTTTTCTACGTCTGCTCTTGTCTCCCCTGTCTTTGCGGCGACGCGCCGAGTTGGCCCTCCGCTGCGGCGGCTCCCACCGTTTTTTTTTTTGTGGGTTGCTCCATTCCGTTTTCATGGGTGGCTCCGCTCCATGTTTTGCGGGCAGCAGTCCTCCATGTTTTTGTGGGCTGCCGGCTTCTGTGGTTCGCAGGCAGCAGCTCCGCTTTTCACGGGTGACTTTGCCATGCCTGTGGGGGCTCTGCCTTGCCCACAGCGGCTCTGCCCCGCCCATGGTGGCTTGCCTTTCTCAAGGCGGTCTGCCCGCTCGGAGAGGTCCCCGGGAATCAAACCCGGGGCCTCCCATGCGGTACCCCAGCGCGCTCTTTATCCACTGAGCTATCTAGCCGGGCCCCCTTTATTTCTTTAGTCATATTTTCTTTAAAACTTTGAAGTCATTATGAGAGGTATATGATTATCACTGATTAATTGTATTAAATCCTGTATCTCTTAAGGCTATTTGGTTTGTTCCTTTGGCTGGGCCATCTCTTCCTCTTTTCTAGTATGGCTTGTAATATTTTGCTGATGTTTAGGTATCTGAATATGTTGGTGAATTTACTCTGATGGCCAATTTTCTCTCTCTTGCCTATTGTTTTTTTCTCTGGTGTTCTTTGATATTTGGTTCAACTAATTCTAAGTCTTTAAAATGCCCAGCTAAGTCATCAAAATTTGGCCAGGAACTCACTAATGAGGCACAGACTTTCTCCCAGGGTCTAGGATATGTAAAACCTGAAAACAGTTTTTCTGTGTGTGCAATTTCCAGACCAGCCAGCAGATGGTGCTTGTCAACACACCTTTACAGAGAGGTGTTTTAGTCTCAGTTTTCCTGTGTTCCTATGTTGAATCTCCAGTATGGAGATTCAAAGTAGGCTCTGCTGGCTGAATTCACTGATGAAAAGCCCCCTAACCCTTCCTTTTTCCTTGAAGTAGCTGACATGGAGGAAGTTGTCTGTTCCCCTCTCAGTCAGCTGCAGTGAGATAGGGCTTTTATCTCAGCTTAATATCTTGGGGGTGGGGGAGGGAAGCCATTTCTGGCCACCACTAGTGCTTGATAACCCATGTTTCTTCATCTCTCTGTCCCTCACCCTCCTGGGAGTTGTGTAGTACTGTCTTGATCCTCTGATGCCAAAGATGTCCCTCAGACAGCTTTTGGCTCTTTCTCCATTGTTTCTGTGAGAGCATTGAGCTCTGTCATTGTCTGACACCATCTTCCCATAATCCCTCCCAACAATATATAATCTTAAATAAAATGGACCGATTTCTGGAAACACAAAATGCTAGCATAATCTACATAAAATAAGCAAAAAATGTAATATCTTGTAACATTAAAGTAATTTCAACTCATTAAAAACCTTTAAATCAAACTGTAGACTTTTGCCAAAATAAGAATACATAATGTTAATATGTAACCTCTTCCAGAGAAAAAATGTAGCAGAATATAAAAAATATTATGCACAATGACTATTGAATTTATTATAGACATTAAAAATCACTCAATGTAATTCACCACATTTATTAAATGAGAAAAATTGGATATGTTCAAATGTTGCAGTAAAGTCATTTGCAATTAGCAAACAATATGAGAAGGCATTTTCTTATTATGAAAACTAGATCTTAAAAAATATAACCAACATTTTAATTATGATTGAGTACCTAAAAATGAGAAAAACAGCAGAAAAATCATGAGACTTATAAGAGAATTTTGAAATTCAAATGAAATTATATTTATAAATATCAGTAATAAATATTTAAAATAATTAATGACATTTAATATAGCACCAAATATATCAAATATCTATGAATAAATCTAACAGTCTTCTAAAGACCTATGTAAGAAAAATCTAAACTATTATTGAGAAAAATATAAGAAGACCCAAATCAATGGAAAAATATTCATTGTAGCTTTAGTTATTCTTTCTTATAGCTATTATATTGATTGTATTAACTTTAGCTATCAGAAGTTCTTTGTTCACCTTTTTTCCCATTGTTCAGGGTCATGTCAACCCTTCTTTGTAGAAAACTTCTGAATATTTTACCATTTACCTAAATGCTAAGCGTTATTCATTTTGTAAATAGTCATAGGTTGATAACCCTATAGCTGTTGCAAACTATAAAATGGCAGGCTGATATGGATGGAGAAAACATTTACCATAGTCTCAAAGAATGCATTGTTCAATAATGGAAACCAAAAAACAAATAATTGTAATACAACACTTTATGTGATGCAGTAGGGAAAGTAAAGGCACAATGGTTACACAAACAAAATAATGTTTGTCATTTTTTAAAAGAAAATGTTTCAACTGAATTTTTACGTTATTTTTGGAAGATGGCAGGTAGATCAGTGAATGTTGTTGTGAGAGAGGCAGTCATAATAACATAGACACAATGCAATATATCTCTCATTATTTCAGTAAGTGCATGCTTCTTGCACTTGACTTTTATCATAAGTGGTTTGATATATATCACATACAATTGTATTGAGAGACAATTACGCAGTTTGTCTCTGACAATGCTGAGAAAGAAATCCTGCATTCATTCAACAAGCATAACCTTTATCAACCTTAGGATCTGAAGTAAAGAAACTCTTTCAAATGCTCAGACAAAATTCCTAATCCATAACAACTAGGAAGTTAGGAAATGAACTTTTTAAAAAGACTCACATATGGAGCTGGAATGGGTAGTAACTCACAATAAACATCCAATAAATGAAAGTATATCTTACCACAGGATTCTTTGTCAAATCATTCTTCTAACATACTTTGGAATAACAGAAAGTTGAAACACCTTAATGCATTTGAAAATTAGTTTGAAAAGAAGAACATAAGTCAACTCAAAGAGAAAATAGGTTCTCATTCATATTAGAAAATATAGATATTATATGGGCCACCTACACTGTCACTAATGCTCTCCAAAGGACTTTTCAACCATGATCTTCAATTTTCCCCTTGTATTGCTAGCACCTTCTACTTTAAGGGTATACTTATGAATGGACTGAAAGAAAAGCAGTGAGCAATAATTGTGTCATACTGAATACATAAATAGATAATATATTTTTGAAAAAGGTACTCATATCATATGATTATCATTTTATCTATTGGTTTTTCAGTTATAGTCTGAAAAGTATATCTTAACTCACATAGAATGGAAGGATAAGTGATTGGCATAACAACTATTTAATTTCTGTGGCAAACTACACATTTAAAAGTAGGGTTTTTTCCAGGGATACATATGACGAGATATAAATGAGGATTGATGGCAGCTTGAATTAAAAAGTCAATAATCCTCTAGAGAACATTTCAAGCCATTAGTTACAGTCATTTTTAGTTAGTAAGTGTACTATATGAACTTTTTTCCCCCTTTTTATTGGCAAGGCATGAAATAAGAAATTGATGAAGACCATCAAAAGATTTTCACATTCAGATTTGGAATCCAATTTACATGGAATATCATGAAAATCCTTAAATGGGCTCCTAATATTAAAGCAAAAGAAGATATTAATGGCAATATTTTATACACTGACTATTACTTCATAATAATATTCAAGTCTTACTAAATTAATTTAGTAATTACCTTCTACTGAAACAGTTTAAACTGATTGGCTTTATTTATATTTATTTTATTAAAATTTTATTATTTACTAATTCATTTTAAAAATTTATTTCTTTTACAGTTAAATATTAATAAATTCATGGATATATAAGCACATGTAAAAACTTGAGATTACATATTATTTGGATATATTCCATAAATTATAATCAAATATGTTTCTATCACTTAAAATGGAAAATAATACAAGAGGATATAAACATAAGAATTTTATTCAAGAATGAAATTTAAGTTTAAAATCTGATTTCTTTATTTTGAATTTGAAGATAATTTACAAGTATTTATTGAGTCACCTCAGAGTGTAGCGCATTATGCTAGGTGTCTTTCTCTTTTATGTCTCACGTGCATTCATTTCTATATTATCATGTGGAGAGAGTGCTGAATTCACTTTTTGAAATGAGCTAACTGAGCACTGAAAAAAATGCATTTCTAGCTTAAATTGGCTTATCTGTTCAGGTTAATAAAATATATGTCTCCACAAATGTATTGCCTGGACTTTTACTACTTGGAATCCAAATTTGATTCTAAATTAGACTTATAGAAGCAATTATAAGGTGTGTTTGAGATCCTTGAAAAGCTGTTTTAAAATGTAAAGGTCAAATAAATTGACAGGTTTTTAAAAAGAGGTATTAATAATTCATCTCAAATACACATAACTTCTCAGGAAACTTAACTACTTCTTTCTATTGCTCAGTTAAAGAAAATTATATAACTGGGCTACTAATAAATTGAACAAATACAATGAAATTGTAATTAATTTACCTTTAAGTTCTTAGATCATAAAAATGTAAATATTTAGATAGTGTATATGGAGAAGTAGTTGCTCAAAGAATACATACATGAGGTTAATATTGTTTAACAATGCACAGTAATTTAGAGGTGAAGGTGGGTTTCTGAAATACATAAAAATACTGAAATTAGAAATTAAATAGTTAGATAAGCTAAGAAAATGAAATATAATTAGTATATCTACATTTCTTTAGGGCCTTCTTTCTGGAAACTTTGGGGTCTATATGGGATAAGTTAACATCTTTTAAATCAATACCAAAATATACTTAATAAGAGTAGTAGATAAGCATAAATCTGTGTAAGGGAAGATGGACATAATACTCCTAGAACCATAAGAACTTCATTGTTTTAGAATACATCAGTGATTTTTAAAAACATATATTATGGAGGAGAAAAATCAATCTCTAATGCTAAAAACTCGCTTTTTTTCATCCTTTGTCCATACATAGTGAGATCTTTCTTTAGAAGCTGTACTATTGCCAGAGTGTATGGAAACAGTATAGCCTGGACACTTTAGAAGCCTAATTTTAGTCAGAAGGCAGATATCACTGTACAATATAGTGACTTCATTCTAGCTGAAAAAAAAAAATGAATTTAAGTTAGATCTCAGGTCACTCGTAAGTAAGCAACTAAGCACTGGGTATTTTTTCTTCTTGATGCCATTATCATGTATTCTTTTGAAGAATTCTATCACTGCTCTTCCACAAATTATTCACACAGCTGCCAGTGTTAGAAAAGGTTCTAAGAAAGCTTGAGGGTAAGAATATAAATGTCTCTGAAGTAGTGCTGACTCACAGCGGCATCTGGATTGTTCTGTTTGTATTATGACTTCCTTTGTCATTAAAGCAACTTTCCTATGAAAAATTACAGACTTGGCTTAATAAATATTTTAAATGCTACTGAGCTTGTCCAATGCCTTTTGTCTCTGACATTATTAAAGCCATCAATATCTCTATAACTTTGTCCCAAAGCAGTCTTTTTATATTCATGACTTTCACACTGCCTCTTGTCAATATTACAAAATTCTCTCATCATAGTATTACAGCCTTCATGAAAGTGAGAAGGATAAAATAAATGTCCGAGGCAAAACATAAATTTAGGAGCAACATATTTTGGTCACAACCTTTTGTGATATGTTTATTAGGTCTTTCTACTTACCCTAATGCAACAAATCACAACTTTTTAAAGCTCTTTTGAAAGGGACAGTAGTTTATCCCAGTTTAGATAAAATTAGATCTATTCTACTAATCCCTGAAGTTAGTGGCCTTCTTTATCCCCAATTTCATAATCTTAAAAGCAATCATTTAATGAAATGCTCTCTGAAACCCAAAAAGAAAATACAACAAAAGCATTTGAGATGGTAATACATAAGATATGGTTTCTCTAAACCTATAAAAGAAAATAAGATTCAGTGAAAAAAAATTAGTGTCTGGTTCATGATGGATGCTATTTCTTTTTGTCAGGAGAGACTTGATTTAATTTACTTTAACATAAACATATTTTGAAAAATTATTCAGGAGGTCTCAAATTATTCACTTGAAGCAGGAACTGTGCAGTGGAAACATTATAACACCTCCTCAAAATAAAAACCTGAAAATTTAAATACATCTGTAATACTTGCCTGCTGTGCTATAAAGGATAAAATATAGAATGTTTCTAATATGCTCATTTTAAAAATTTGAAATCTTTCCTAGGATTAAATGAATAAAAGGATACAATTTATGGGCAAGTTCCCAGACCATTTCTAAGCAAGTCCAACAATTATTTTTAAAACTTACAATATGGAATACTTTTATCTAATGCCATGAAGCAAATATTTACTTACTACAAGTGAATTTCTTGTCTAGCTAAAGAAATATTCACCCTCTAACCACAATTATAAGAATAATTCCCTAAAGAATGTACTCTTAATATATAATTTATTTTGCATTTCTTAATAATTTATTTAAAATTAGTTTACAATCTAGTTTACAATCTAATTTCAATTTAGATTTTATTCTATTTTTGTGTATTCCGTACATAGTTTTCTTTTGGTAGCACTGATTTTTTTTTAAACACCAAGAATAATAGATTATATAATTTGGTATTCTCTCTTCATTATATATTATATATAATACATTTATCAAACATTATTTACATTTTATCACATATTTTATATGTTATCTTTGTTATATAAACATATTTAATACACATAAATGCTCACATTGATATTGATTTTACACATACATAGTATACATCTCTTTCTGATGTCAATTTCATCCATCCCCATGGATCAATGGATCAATACAATATTCTTTGGTTAGCATAGTTTTAAAATAAGTATTAGTATCTTTTAGAACACATGCAATCAACCTAGAGTTTATTTGATCAATTTACTAGTGACTTTTCTACAATTATTCTTTTAGTAGTGTGGGGGTGCACAAAAAAGAGAAAAAGGAGGAAGAGTAGAGAGGAAGGGAAGGAGAAAGGGAAAAGAGAAGGAAAGGGAGAAAAGACAGCCCTCTCCTTTGGAATTCTGATTGAAATTACATTAAAAGTATAATTTAACAAGGTATGCCATTATTTTAATATTAGAAGTCTTCCCATCTAGGAACATATGTTGTTCCTGTTATTTAAATTATTTTCCAAGTTCTTCAATAAAATGCTTTGGTTTTCTTAAATTAGAATCTGGATGTTTCTTGATAGTATATTTTTTTTTTGAAAAAAATTTTTTACAATCAATAGGATGTGTGATATAATATATATACATATATACACACACATTTTCTTTTAGATAAAATACCTTTAAATTTGAATCTATTCAGTTTCAGAAGTAAATAATACTATCATCTGCAAATATTTTTAAAAAGTGCTTATTTTATACTATTTGTAATTTTAACCTGTTACTTGAGATGGATGATAAACCTGTCTTGTTTGGAGGTTAAAGGAAAATTTTTTTTATGGTAATAGTTATCATTTGTGATGGTTAAACTCATATTGGTCAGGTAATGGTGCCTGGGTGTTTATTCAAACAAACACTGTGAGGATAGTTCTAGGACTTAATCATTAGTAAGTTGATTACATCCATAGCTGATTACATATACAGTCAACTGAGGAGATTGTCTTCAGCAATGAGACATCTGATCCAATCAGTCAAAGGCCTTAAAAGAAGTGATGATTTCAGCAGTCAGAAGAGAGAATTCCCATCTTTACTTGAGCCAGCCAGCTTCTTTTGGGGAACCACCGTATGGAACTTGAACTCTTTCATCCCCACAGTTGCTTGGGACAATTTCACAAAATTTCATACGATTTACAGATTATCTCCTGTTGTTTCTGTTTCCTTAAAGAGCCTTAATGCAGCATTTTAAAAATAAGCATTGTGGAGCTATAAACTGACTCCTTTTATATATAATTTGGAAATTTTGAGGATTGTGGATGACTTTTATCAGATATTTTTAAGTGTTGATTACTATGAGTTTGAAATAAAAAAAACATGCTCACTGTGGCAAAATATATGGTTTGAAAACATTGATACATAGGGATACAATTCAGCTATCCATCTGTCTGCTATTGGGTAAACACATACAGAACTCAAACTTGACTGATTGAGTTAATGTTGTCTTTATTCTTGCTTAGATGTTACACAGTTCATCTCTCAATTTACTTTATTAAAAAGCCATACATTTTAAACCCTCTATCATTATACTTTTATGAAGAAATCTTTTTATTTTTATGTTTTGCTTGACATCATTTTATTTTATTTATTTTTAAAAACTATAAAATTTATGACTTTATATGTTCTTCATATGTTCTTTACATTTGTAAAATATTTTTCTTTTCTTCTCTCTAACAAATCAGCATAAGTAATATGTTAGCAAATAGAAATGCACAACTATTGCTTTCATTTCATTGGTTTTCCACACATATATTGATTTATAATTTTATTACCACTATTTTCCATCACTTCTTTTTGGATTTTTTTCAAAATGAATTATAGAAGGATTTTTTTAAAAAAACAAGTCTTTTAATATTGATTAGGGAATTCAAGATTTTGTATCAATTGTGATTATTTCACATTTATACTCTTTTGCACATTGTTGATGTTTCCCCTTTTTACTTAATTTTCCTTTCAATTCCTTCACTTTAAAAGGTCAATGGAATCTGGAAGAGAAGGGAGATGCCAGGAGAGGCCACAATATGCTTTGCTAAGTGAGAGAGGAGACAAAGACCAAGGATCACAGGCAGTTAGCCCCAGAATGCCACAGTCTTTGGGAAGAAAGTATAGCCATGATGGTCCCTGGTTTTGGATTTCTCCTAAGTAGAAATCCAAGAAAACAACCCATTGCATTTTAAGTAGCCAAGAAAATTAATACAATGACATCTCTCTCTGCTGATATGTGCTCTGATTAGAAAGTGTCTGCTCCCACACTGCTGTGGTTGCTGCTGCCACAAACAACTAATAGAGGTTATCTCTCAAGCTGATGTCATGTTCCCTCAAAAAATGGCAACTCTACAAGTTTATTTGAAAATAATTTTGTACCACATATTTAGACAAAATTAGAAAACTAAGAGTCATCTGTGATTTTTCCCTCTTAGGCATTAGCAATTGTCCCCCAAAGAATCTGTAAACAAGTATTTACTATAACGTATTTAAACCTAATTTTCTCTCAATTTCATTCCCTTTTTCTATTCTAAATTTAGGTTTTACCATTTCTAGCCTTTGTTATTGTACAATTGGTTAACCGGCTTTGCTCTCTACTGTCCTCACAAATTCATTCTCCCCACCACTGCCAAAAATACATTTAAATTGCAATTAAGATGTTGTAACTCATCTATTAATACATAAAGTCCTTTATTACATCTCCCATTTTATTTTTCAAAACATTATGCAAACTATTTAACATAAAATGTTCTGTATTATTTGGTCTGCACGTTCCTTTCAAGATTTATATCTTACGACTACCTCTTTAATGCCTGTATTGATGTTTCCAAATTATCACAGGCTTTCTTCTTTCTCCTCCTAACAATTTTAAGCCTTCTAATCCATGAGCACAAAATATCTTTCAATTTATTTAGGTCTACTTTCATCTACTACAATGCTTTTTTGTCATTGTCAGTGCATATGGCTTGCACTTATTTTGTTAAAATGTATTCTTGTTTTATACTTTTCAATGCTATTGTAAATGGAATTAATCCTTAATTTCATTTTTAGAGTGTTCATCGCTAGCATATAGACAAACAATTGATTTTCATAGATTGATCTTCTGTCCTGCAGTGTTGTTGAACTCATTCAATTAGTTCTAATATATTTGTTATAGATTCCTTAGTATTTTATGTGTACGAGATCATGCCACCTGCAAATAGTTTTACTTCTCCCTTTCCACTCTGGATGCCTGTTTAGTTTGCTAATTGCTGCCTATTCAAAAATACAAGAAATAGGTTGGCTTTTATAAAGTGATTTTATCTGGCATAAAAGCTTCCAGTTACAAGGCTGCAAAAATGCCCAATCAAGGCAGCATCAGAGACACTTTCTCACCAAAGGTTGGCTGCTAGCAGATCCTGGAGTTCTGCCATGTGGTGAGGCAAGATGGTGGGTCTGCTGGTCTCTCTACTTTCTCCTAGAGCTCAACTGTGGGCAACCAAACATTTCATTCTGGGCCTTATCTCTTTGAGCCTCTCAGGCTTCTCTGCAGCTGTAGATGAACCTGGAGTCCTCTCTCACACATGGCAGGGTCAAAATGGCAGAGCTCCCATTCTCTGTATCTCTCTCTTCCTCTTTGTGTGTTTTTAGTTATATAAAAGCCAACAATAGGGAAGGCACCCAATTTGGTTCATGCCTCACTGATGGAGTCCAATCAAAAGCCCTAAATCAAGTGATCTATTTAATGCCATTAAAGGGCCCCACACCCACAGGATTCCATTAGTTCAAACAACATAATATTTTCTAGGATTCACAATATTCAAAAGGTCACAATATCTTTTATTTTCTCACCTAATTGCCCTACCTAAAACCTTCAGAAAATGTTGAATAGAAGTAGTGAGAGCAAATATCCTTGTTTTATTTCTGTTCTTATGTGGGATCTTTCAATATTTTAGCATCAAGTATGATATTTGCTGTGGGTTTTTGTTGATACCCTTTATCAGGTAGAGGAAGTTACCTTCTCCTAATTTGTTGAATATATTTTTCATAAAAGGGTCTTGGATTTTGTCAAATGCTTTTTCTGTGCCTACAGACATGATCATAAAGTTTTTGTCCTTTATTCTCTTTATGCTTTGGGGAATAGGACTCTTCCAGTCTTCAACCCCTGCTAGTGCCTTGCCCCTAACTCTCTCCTCTTGCTCTATTTTAACTCTGAGCCTCTGCAAGTGGTGCACCCTCTGGTTGAAACACCTTTGACTATACTATTTTTCTTGCTAAACCATAATTTGTGTCAAATGTCAGACTAAATGTCCTTTTTTTTCTAGGTTCCACAGAGTCCCTAAGACTGATTAACTGTTCTTTTCCCTTGCTCCCACTCATCACCAAGCAGGGCCACTACTCTTGGTTGTACAGTTTGTGAATTTTACAATCCTGAGAGTGCTATTCATATTTCTAATCAGCATAAATTTCTGTATTTATTAAATTTTCTGGTCATTGGTAGCACTAAGGAAGAGGCAGTTTCCATTCAATATATGGGAGGATGAGCTAGCAGAGGAAATGAAAGTAAGCCACTCAGAGTATATAACTATAATTGTTCATCACTGAAATCTCAGCCTTTAGCACCATACAAAGTAAATCTCAGCCTACATTTGTGAAATAAATGGATTACTGAAGCATGGGTAAATGAATGAATAAGAGTTTGGTATCAGTTTTGGTTGCTTATAGTCAGCATCATAAAATGTCAAAATTTTCCCTGATTTCATTTCAGCCTCCATTTCAGTTGCTCTCTCTTAATGTTGTACTTGTTTCTATTATTTCGACTCTTGCCAATAACATTGTTTCTTCTACTGTGTCTTTCAGTGCTCTGACAAATGTCACCTGCAACATAAAAGCTGATGCAACCCTGGGAGCCAATCGATATTATCACTGCTATTTATTCCTTCCTTATCTCTAGTCTTTGTCCTTTAATTAGTATGTGTGTGTGTGTGTGTGTGTGTGTGTATACTATCTTAATTTACATAAACTATTCAGTAATAACCTGATAATTTTGCTAAATGCCACACAGATTGTTCTAGCCAGGTAGGTATACCCTAGCACATTTGGAAAAAATTAAAGGTATATTTAAACTTGTTGGGAACCACTTTACTATAATCTTAATTGGTTTTTATAATCCATTATTATATATAATCATGCCCAAATTAAAAAAGAAACACCAAAATATTCACAGTAGGGCACTGAAAGGAAAGTATGCAAATTTTTACATTAAAAAATATTATCTGCATATTGAAATTGAATGAATGAGAAAGAATGATTAATCATTCATCTCATAGGTATTTATTACTTAGTACTTTTAACAGATAATAAATATTTTAATATTAAATTTTTTCATCACAGCGATTAAACTTATTAATCATTTAAATGCATTATATCCAACTTAACTAAACCTAAGTCAACATTTATTCTCAGAAATATCACATTATCAATCAGATATATGTATACACACAAATACAAACTATTTTTGATACAGTTCCAGTATTTGCACTGACACCATAATAATTTACAACACTAATTTAAAATAATGATTACAACAATAAGGAATCATTATTTTAAAAGATGCATTCCTATAAATGTAAAAGTGTTAGTCTCTCAGGAAGAAACTGCAGTTTTCAGTTTTATCAATAGATGGCACTACTATTTACCATATATTTTTTCAAAAATAAAAATATTCACTAAATTATATCAGTTGGTGAATAACATAATTTAGTTTTTCATCCTAAAAAACTTACTTTTAATAAACAATTTATTATTTACTTGACATTCTGGTATATTACTTTAAAATATTCACTTTCAGAAATGATACTTCTAATCTTTTATTAATACAATTTTATAATTATTGAAGACATTTTATCATCCAGATAAAATATTTCCTAAGGCATATTTTTAAATTTAAAACATTCTGATTCAGAGTAACATTTAAAGGGATATCGGTACTGGTATTATCATTGGGCATTTTGCTTGCTTGCTATTTTGCTTTTGTTCTAAAGTAATCAGTGGTCTTAAATCAGAAAGTGAGTTGGAGGAAACCCTTAAAATTCAATAATATAAATTAACTAGTAATAATGATAAAGACTAGAGATAGTCACAAAAGATTTATTTTCTATTGTTAATGCCTTATGGAAATTCATGCCAAACATAATTATCTGTATTTTGTCAAAAAGCATACTTCCAAGTATGCTATTATAGATGCCAGTGTACGTTAAACTAATCTGTTTTACTTGGAAATGTGTAGCCTGAAGCAAAGACATTATAAGAGCTTCTCAGTCCTCCTTATTAAAAGTAAAATAATCAGAGCATTCTGCTGCATACTGATTTCTCATATTGTATTGGCATATCTCGTTTGTCATTATCATCATAGTCACCATAACTAGTAATAAAACATCTTTTTTACACATAATCACTATGTTGCCTTTGATTGGTGTTAAACTTTTAGAGGTATGTTTACTTAATAATCTCAACTAAACTGCCACCCCCTAGCATTTAATATAATTTCAATAAATATGTTGATATACATGCATATGTATGCTATTGAGTTATAAAGTCTGTTTGCATCACCACACCTTTCCTTTGACAATGTTCCACAATTATTTATCTGTATGAGCATCAATCGTCCTTCTTAAGAGAACATTTAATCAAACCAGGGGTGTCTCCTTGGCTTAGTTGGAGAAGGTTCTTCCTTTGTAGTTTATGCACCACCGTCTGAATTTGTCTGATACCTCAAATTTGAGAAAGCTGTGAGGAGGATCTATCTCCTTGCTTATGCCACCATAATATTTAATATGAATGACCCAACTTTCTTTCAAATTATATCTGAGCACATTTTCATCCTATGAGGATAGGGAATCCTGAGACGCAAATACCATGGTTACATACAGAGTGGCCACCTTCCTTCCACCATAACAGACACCAATAAGGTGAGTTTTTACTTTATTATAATAAAAGAGCTACCAGGACAATAAACAAAATAAATCAATGAAAATGTTTTACTATCTATAAAACACAAAATTAAGCCTTAAAGAAAAAACAATTTATAAGCCATGATCCTGGTTTTCTGGATACCTTATTAGAAAGCTACATAAACATTATAAACCTGAAGTTCATATGACTGTTAAATTAATTTCTCCTAATTAAAAAAAATACTGCATGACATCTGAAGTGGGAAAGGTTGTTAAGGGGTGCATATTGCTATGCCATCTTCATGTGAAACACGGACAATGGTTGGGTCTTTAAAAAATGCATCTGATTTAGATAGGTCAGAGAAAAGGAGAGAACTATCCACATGAGTACTCAGGCCTTGATGACTTGAAGAATTAATGCACTACCAGAAGAAATAGAGTTGAAAAATTCCTAGGTTTTGTGAGAATCTCATATAAAGGGTGAATGCTAAAAATGGTGTAAATGAATTGCAAATATTATTCATAAGTATATGAAAAGCATAAGAAAAAAACTATTAATCTGGAAGACTTGCAGAAGGCTATGACAAAACTTGAAAATATAATTATGTATTTTCCAAGGGCACAGGAAGCAGCACATTATTTACTGAATTTCTGTTACATATGATGAAATTCTTCACTGTTAAGTTAATTTTTTAAAAAGTTTGTCCATTTGGTCAACTTTAAAATTGGCACAAGTATCAAACAATGAAGTCGCATTTATTGAGATATGGTATAATGAAAATGTGTGCTTAATGCTATAAAGATCAGCAGAGTAACTCGCCATAACTGCCTAAATTATACTAAGCTATTGTTTTGCACTTTTAAAAGGCATTGCACTATTGTGACTAGAACTACAATTAAAGCATATTTTAGAAGAGTTAAGTGTTGTACACCTTAAATGAAAAATTCAAGAAACTGCCACCACCAATAACAGTAAAACGACGCAGGGAAAGAGATTAGGTAAATTCATTAATTCAAATGAAGTAAACCTTATTTTTAGAACATATGGATTAACAAGTACACATGCAAATTGCAAAAGATGCTTAAAATCTAATTAAGTTATCTTGAGAGTACCCTCATGCTAAATCTTTAAGATCAAATAAACTTCATTATCACATTAACCTTCTTTTGACTCTCTTGTTAAACAAGTGTCATTACATTAATTAGTCATTATACTCTTCTCTAAGTGCTGGCCACCTCATAAGTGTTTTGTAACATTACCCAAGTACTTGTACACATAGAAGTAATCTATGAAGCATCAGTCCTATAGACTGGTGTATTTAACTAGCCCAGTAAACCATGCCATGCTAATTTAAATAAATGTCTCCAGATATAATTAGATTATAATTTTATGAAGAAAACAAAGTTTTGTAATATAAAAAAATAAGGCTCTGTGCATTCAGTTACTCATGAACAAGAATTCTGACAAAGATTTTTAAGTCTATCATAGCTGAACATAAAATAGTATCTGAGAATGTGTCAGACACCTTAGCATTTGCTCTTATTAATAAAGAGACTCCGCATGCCACTTTTTATTGTGCAGAGGGATTTCTTCTCTACCCAGCCCTTTCTAAGTCAACTTGTTGGACAAATTAGATTTTAGAGTCCATAATTTACATATACCTCGACCACCTTCTCTAAGCAGCATTATTTGTAACATAGGTAACATTTTACCCTTTCTATGCCTCCTTACTACATCTTTCTTTCATTTGCTTTTGAAGAGAGGGTCAGGAGAAATAGAGAGTGGTGTTATTTATTGATCTCCCAAATACCTGATTTCTGATATTTCGAGAAACCTAGAGAACTTGACAGACAGTAAAGTGCAGTTAACATTTAAGGAAAGAGCTAAAGAAGGGTAAAACTGAGCCTTCCAGAAATCTGGCAGAAAAGATTTTCAGGCAGAAACAAGGGCAGAGTGCTTGACATGTTTAAGGAGGGAAAAAGAGAATATGAGCAAAGCTGGAAAGGAATTGGCAAGAAGGAGAGTGGTAGGAAAGGGAGATACAAATGGAAGTGAGCAATAAGGACATAATGGGGTTTTCTAGGGCTTTCAAAAACTAGCTTTCAATCTGAAACAAATTGGGAGCCATTAAAGAATTTTTAACAGAGGACAGACATGATCTGATCGCATAAATGTGAAGCTGAGGATACAACAATATGAAAATATTTGGGAACAGTCTTAATATTTCAGACATCTGTATCATGGTATCCTGAGATGTATTTCATGGTGACAATTATTGTAGGTGGGCATGAAGATATTGTCTATACCTAAGGGCACATGGCCAGGAATCCTATGGAGTTAGGATACTGAGGGAAGACACAGCAAAGATGAAACACACTGAAAGGAATCCAGGCAGGACAATGATTGATCATGTCCAGGCATAGGTTAGATGGTGCTCTAATGGAAGAATAGCCCCTGGGTGGGATTATCTAAATCACTAAGCAGAAGGTAGAAAGTATGTGTTTGAAATGTGAATGCTTTTGGCAGGCCCAGAATATAATATTTTCATATCTCTCACTATGACAGCTCCCACAGGACCAAATATAGAGAAATATATGAGAACAAAAATGTCTGGGCCAGAAAATAGGGAGTAATAAAAAGAAGAAAACACTTATTTCTGGTATACTGCCATAACAAAGGAAAAATGAAAGGTTCCAAATTAAGATGGTTGAACTGTTAGAAACTTGCTGAACCCTACTCAAAGAAAGAAAGTAACAACGAAAAGAAATAGAGTGTTGGGTTCAGGGGCAGGGTGAGTCACGGAAATAATAAAGCACAAGGCCTAGAACCTTTATAAATTGAGGAAATGGAGCTTCTGGTGAAGTATCAATCTTCACTAGTCCCCTGAGAATACAGTCTTCAGAAATATTAACCCCAATTTTACTTGCAGAGTCAGCTGAAAGCTACACGCTAGCAGAAACAAGGTGAGCTTTGGTTAAATCCCTACAGCGTTAGTTTCACAAATTCAGTTATTTCTCTTGTAACACTGGAACCAAAAATGCCTATTCCCAGAAGGCAACATGATTGTTTTAAATGTTTACTGAGAGAGAGCTGGTACTTCATATGGTTTACTCTTTCTCCCAGAAGTCTTATGATCATTGTGTTCTTGTGACAAAGGCAGGCTGCAAGTTTGCTAAACTTATTCCCTCCTCTTTCTTTGCTCTTAGGTAGCTTACCTTTCTCAGACTCACAATAGAATGCATTAATTATGAGCTGTGCTAAGTAGGCAAAAGTAATGTGTACTACCACAAGACCTGCCTTATAAAAGTTCCTATACACAAACACTTTGCCTCTTCTTGTATCTACCAAACCCACAGAGAATCCTACAGAGGACTATGAGGCTTTAGGATTGTGATTACCTATTTTCAGTTAATTTTCCAGAATTAACAGAAAACAAGATCCCATACTTGAAGAGTATGGAAATATGATATTATTATAATAATTTCTAATAATTCAAAAAGCTTCATTATATTTTATTTCATGGCCTGGTAACAAATTGCTCACAGACTGGAAGAAAGACTTTTTGAGTAGCTCTACCTTCTGTGCTACTGTGACCTTCAGATAGTAGAAACCAGGAACCCTGCATGATACAAGTCTCCCCACCAACCTACAACTGGGCTGTAATGGGAATTAGAAAGAAACCTGCCTAATAAATTTAGGATGTGAATTAAACTGCAATAATAAGGAGAGTGAAAATATATTTGC
>PVKH010000146.1:9996-47461 GCA_004027955.1 Chaetophractus vellerosus | reverse complement strand
TAGTTTTTATATTTAATAGATATACATAAATATACACATCACTCTTGGTTCTATTTTTCTGGAGAAACATGAATGATATAGAGAGTTTCACCACATCTGTAAAATAGGTAACATAATAATACATACTTTTTAGGGGTGCTGTGATGATTAAATTACATAAGGCACGTGCCAAGCAAACAGTACCAAGCCTAGCATAATTTTTAATTCTCATTAAAATAATGTCTTTAATGATAGCTGCAATTGGTGGCTAAAACAACTCATATCAAAATCATCAGATTCTTAAGGTAAAACAAAGAATCAAATGCAGCTGTTGTGTACATTGAAGAGAAAGAAAAATTACTTTTTCTCCTGACTGCATGAATATTTGTAAGATCTCAGTGACTACGTAAAAAGAAACTGTCATACTGCAATACTGTTTGAAAAGTTCAAAAGAGAAAGGTCAAATAGTGTGCCTAATGCAAATGGAATGTTTTTCTTTCTAGCTAGTTAATTAGTTGTACACCAGACTGTTGTAGCCTTCAAGAGCCTTCAAATGCAAAAGGAATGATTGCATGCTTTCAGAGATTCTGAGAATGGTTGATTGGCTTCCTTTAACCAGATTTAAATTGTACCTAGTTTCTGCAAGTAAGGAACATGTATTGATTTAATAATTAAATGCCATATTCTCATTCCCTGTTCTACCCATGCCTTTTTCCTCAGGCAGTGAATATGGATGTTGAAGAATCTGAGTCTAGACTTCAGGGGGTAGCCAAAGTCAGTAAAGGAAATGTATTGCTTGACAAGCCAAAACAAATCTAAAAGCATTTATGGTACTTGTAATTACAAGTTACATCAGACACACATTCCTCACTGGACCTCTCAAATGTCACAGAAATTTCTAAAAGACAAAGGTATGTATTTTGTTTTCTCCAATTGTCTTATTAATTGCTGAGAGTTTTTTCTCATAGAGTAACAGAATTTCAAAAACAGATTTCTAGATCTTATAGTGTAAATTTCTCATATTGGAGTGGAGGAAACTGAAACCTTGGAAAGTTAAAGGAATCACCTTCATTATACTTACATTTGATCCAAAGACTATCTTCTAGGTAAAAAAAAAAAAAAAAGAAACATGATATTAGTAAAAGATGGAAACCTGGAAAACCATTCAATCTACCTACATATAATGTAGATAGTTTTAAGTGTGCATTTGAAAATTGTAAATATGCATACATATTTATAAATTCCAGGGAAATATATATAATATATGCCCTATTTTATATGTTATATATTATACATTATACATATACTTTGTGCATATACATGCACATGTTCTGACTATAATAGCATAGTGACTTTGAAGTTCACAAAGGTCAATGTGTCTCAGGTACTGTGTGGTTCTCCAAATGCTACAAGCCATCTTTGTGAAAAAGAAAATTATTTTCTTCTCCAGCCTTATATAGCTAAAACCCATTCCACCTCAAATGTCCTTAGAATTAATAGTTTATAATATGGGCAAATTTCACCCAAAGATTTCCAGACCTCACATTTCTATTACAGTCTATGGGTACAAATGAAGCCATGCTTAAAAAGCAAAAACAAAACAAATAAACAAATAAAAAAGAACCCTTCCTCTTAGTCTCTATGTAATATGACTCAAACCCAGTTAAAGAGCTCAGGTAAAGCATAAACATCATACCACTATCTCCTTCATCTTCATTTCCTCCTTTCACCCCTAAGGCCCTTATCTAACTGCTAACAATCCTAACTTTCCCTAGCTACCAAGCAAAAGCATCCAGTCTCCCATCATGGATGGATATGCATACTTGAGGGAAGTAAATAACCACATTCAGTATCTATGCTGTAGCAAGCTGGTCAAAATGGCCCATTCATTGATATATAAATGTGTAAAATACCTATACACATATATTGTAACCACAGTAAGGAGAATGAATTTTATCTGGGTGCCTATATAAAAAGAATGATTTGTGCCATTGTGACATCTTTGTCCTTTCTAAAATATCAACAATGCAGAGTCACTAATCCTAACCCTGAAGAATTAGAAGCAAAGTCTGTTTTTATGAAAAAGCATACACAGCCAGAAAGTAACATCTTTGTCCTTTCTAAAATATCAACAATGCAGAGTAATCCTAACCCTGAAGAATTAGAAGCAAAGTCTGTTTTTATGAAAAAGCATACACAGCCAGAAAGTAAAAATCACTGGGCAAATAAGAGAACAGACCTTAAAGAAGAGGAAACCCTGAACATAGGTGGCAACCCAGTTTAACGTGAATGAGTCTGGAAATAGAATAAGAAAACCAGGTTTCAAATCTCAGCCTAGACACTACTTGTGCAACTTTAGAGAAATCATTCAATGCTTGGCAATAAGGGGAGTGTGCAAAGATGACATCTTACCTTTCAAAAAGGTAGAGAGGCATGTGACTAAATCATCACAAAGTTGTGAGAAAAATGTTTCACCAGAGAAATGAGAAGTAGTGGAGGCACATGGAGAAGAAATCCACAAACTTTCTTGAGGAGTTTGATGATACTTCACAACATGGACAACTTAAAAGGAAAACAGGAATTTATCAAAAGGGAAACAGAAAGGGCATTCAAGACTAATAAAACTGCATATTAACAGTGAACAAATGTGATTTTAAAAAAAGAGTACAATAGTGGGTCTGAAGAGCACTGGTAAGAGCTTAGTGGGAATATATGGGCTCAGAGAGCTTCGAAAAGCTGGACTTGAGAGAATTTTTAGATGCACTAACCTTTGTACTCTTTTTAATGTACACATTGGGTAGTATTAAAATTACATGTTTCAATGTGTGATTTAGGAAGATAATCTTGGCTAAAGTGTGTAGAAATACTTGCCAATGTAAAATTACGTGGGAAACTGTTTGCAATAGCTTAGGCAAGGTATGTCTAGAGGCCTACCTAAGACAAGCACTGTGTGATTGGACAGCAGAAGTCGAATTCTAGAAATAATTGAGAACTGACATAAACAAGTGTTGATGACCATTTAGAAGTTTCGGGAGAGGGAGACAGAAAAGGATGGCTGGAGTTACAATTATAATTGTAACTTGTGAGATAGGATAAATGGTGATGGCATTAGAAAGTTCTTTCAAACATACAAAAATTATCAAATTTAGGTTCAATCTATTGATTTTAATTTATTTCTCATTGAATCCAGTCAGCCCAGGAAGACGTATCATGTAGATAGTTAGAAATGCACTTTTTGAAGTTATGAGAATGGCCAGGGTTTGGAACAAAGTTTCAGAAACCATCAGTTTCTAAATGGTAGCTACAGTATGACAGAAAGTTAGGATCTCCTAGGAAGAATATATAAAACAAAGATTTGAAGGGGAGACTTCAAGGAAATACCAACATTTAATGGACAGGCATAGAAGAGGAAATGCTAGTAAGAGTAAATTAGTAGTAATAATCAGAGAGGTATAAAAATTTCAGGAGCTAGTTTTAGGCAAGAAACCAAAGAGAGATGTTTCCAGTAGTCGAGGGTGGTCAACAGAACAAATATTGCAGAGATGCCAAATCAGTTGAATATTCCAAAGAGAGCATATGGAAGAAAAATACCCAGAAGGAAAATGCTATACTAGGGACAGACAAAAATGCACTACACTCAAAATGTGTCATTTTATTTGAAACTAGCCTAATGGTTCTAAATATGTTACATCAAGTTATTCGATATAATCTCAGTAATGACAGCAGTGTATTAGACATAGTATACCAAGCACTGTCAATCATTTATAAGTATCTTTAGCATCTACATATGAGACAGAGTTCTCACATCCTTGAGGTTAACAAATTAATACATAATCTACTCAATTTTACTCACTTTTTCTGTTTCTTTGAAAGAAAGGATTACTAAGCATTAGCTATAAATATACTAATGTTACTTTAAAATTTTCTAGTGATGTAAACAAAACAGTGCTAAAGAGTGAGCCCTAATGAAACCCGCTTCCACGAAGGACCCAAACATTAACACTTGGCTTTTCTGTGCAAGAACATTCACTATTGTAGCAGAGATGAAATTTTAAAATCAATAAAATAAATAAGTAAATATACCAGATATTTATGCCATAAAAGAAATGAGAAATGTGTTTACACTCGAGAAAAAGAAGTCATAATTTGGGGGAGTATGAATTCCACAATGGAAGAACACCTCATATTTCTCTGCATTTAGTGTTAAGTGATTGAACATATTATCTCTATATTTATATGCATATTCACTACTATAAATTTAGTGCAAAGATATTCAAAATAATTTTTTTGCATCTTAACTCTAAAGCTCAGCTTGCTCAGATTTAATCTCAAGTTGAAGATATTTATGAGATTTTATGTACAAATTGGATCATATTATAGAAAATATAACTATGTACAGTATATATTGAAGCTATCTAAATATATAACACAATTTTATCCTGTGGCTTTACTTTTCCCCTATTTTGAAAAATAACATCATAATTCATGATAGTGGTATTCTACATAATACCCCCAACATTCTGTGTTACTTCTGGAAAAGCACCATCCAGATGTATTGGAATTATACTTCTGCTACTTTTTCTGTGGTTTTCTGGAAAGCTTTAAGGTTTTAACTTTGATCTTTCCTGTCACACGAGATTTTCTCCTGACTCCACTGTCCCAGACAGAATTTCTCCCCTTGATCTCTAAGGTAAGCTTAAACCTACTCTTGACACTAGCATCACTCAGTGGTTAAAGTTTCCCTCTTAACCATGGTATGTTTACTCTTCCTTTCCTGTCTTGTGCTTTGCTTATGTAGACTTAAAAGTGGCTTCTTTAAACTTTCCAACTCAGGAACAGTTTCTCGGTCATTTGGTTCACATGCTTTCCGCCTTGACTAAAATTCCATTTTTGTTTGCTCGATTCCTTAAATTCGTTTATACTGAGGAAACTAGACTTTCTGATCTTCAAAGAATTTGTAACATCATTTGACCACAAGATGAACCTGACTTAAAGTGGTTTCATATTTTTGCAAAGCTCTCATTCATCCTTTTTCCCCCCTCTCTTTTCTCATTCAAGTACACTTCACCTTAGATATTAATGGTTTTTTTATTTTGCTTTTTTGCTCTATTTTCCTCTTGTGAAAGATAGGACTCAATTACAAATATCCCTATTAAGGGTCTGTTTAAAAAATAAACAGTGAATATTTCAATGTGAAATTTTAAGCATGTTTGTTTTTAATAAAGCTAAAGACAGAATACTATGGATGCCTGATCCCCTGCTGAAATTTCTGAGATGGGCTTAATTTTGTCTGTCATGTATCTCTTTTTACAGTTCTCTTTTGTCTGAAGTTAACATGAGCACGGTAATAGGTGTTGAGCTAGGTACATAGTTGGAGTCTAAATATTCTCCTTGTTCCAATAGACTCACTACAATGTCTCTAACCTTCTTTATTGCTCGGAATGCTGAGCTAGAGACTAGTTCCCACTGGCAACAAAGAATTCTAACAGATAAGAAGCAACTGATTCTTGATGCCTGCTATGCTAGCAGTCTGGCTGATACAAATATTACTGGACATATAAAAAGGATCTTGGAGACCAACTATTATTCTCCCAAGAACTACATTTTTCCCTCACTCCACCCCCACAACCTAGCCAGTTCTGAAAAGTGGATGTCAATCATTTTTTATTTTTTTCATAGAAAAAACAGTAGATTGACTTCATATATGAAAGCTAGTACTGTATTTAGTTTCAAATTATGAATTTAAAAAACAGTAAGCACAATTTTTCACACTGATCTCTAAACAACCAAATTAATGCTGCCAGCTAGATTTAATGGTTACTTCTACTCAGAGACCCAATACCAAATAGGCCTCTCTATTGTGTCCTTTTCTTAGATAGAGACATATATTTATAAGAATGTATATATCTTCACATAACAGCAAAATTCTGCCTGTATTGTATATTTTTACAGAAGTAGGCTTAGATAAGTGACACAATTTTTAAACTAGAAATAGTGTCATTTAAAAATTATATCCTTGTTTAGATAAATAAACAAAAAAATAAGCTTTGCAAACTACTATGGGGTTAAAAAGTTAGAATCCTTTACTTCAAAAAGCATTCAATTTAAAGGGTTAAGCAGATATAGAATGAGGAACTGTTACATTACTATAGGTGTCCAGTAATTATGCAAATGATTTTGTTTAGGAATTTGGAAATTACTTGAGTGTTGGTAGAGAAGGAATCATAGAGGACATAGAATTCAAGTTGCTTTGAAGAAAACTATAAAATAATAATTCTTAAAAATTCTGAGTTCGGATTTTAAATCAAGCCTCTGTCATTTCTTAGCTCTATGGCTTCAGGGAAGAAATTTAATATGCCCAAGCTTAATTTCTTAATTTTCAAAATAAACCGTTGTTTCAGAGATTCTTTTGGTGAATACAAAGCAATTCAAGTAAAATTGCCAAGCATAATGACTTGTAGATAGCAGACATCCAATAATGTTGTAAAAGAAAGAACAATCTAAGCAAAGAAAGTTGTTAACAAAATAATAGAGGTGCAAGAAAAAATTAAAGTCAGGGACTATTAAATATGCCAGTTTGGTTGACATGGAGGTTCAGTATAAAGGAGAAATCGCCAGATTGTGAAAACTTCTTCAGAAGAAATCTGAACTTGATCTCTAAACAATGGGAAATGACAAAAAGTATTTCAAAGCAACATTTGAAATTCAGCAGCAGCACGCTTTAATTTTCTAATAACTGTATATTTACAGTCTGAAATAATTTTATAATAATATATATTTAACCTTATTCTTCAATTATACTTCACACTGTGATCTGATATATGATGGTATAGAAGTTCTTAAGTTGATACCAAATTATTATTTGGCTAAGAGAATTAGGACACTGGAGTGGAGCATTTTATATGAGTATTTAAGGAAGCATTCCAGCATTTCATGGATATCAGATACTCTATTTGAAGAAATTTGGTTAGTTAAAATTTACACTCCAACAATATAATAATCACAGCACATGGGGCCCCAGAACTTTTTGAAAATCAAACAGGATGCTGTTTTCCAAAGCTTTGTATAGCTATTAGCCATACTGATCACTGTGTTCCCTTAAGATGCCCAGTGGTAAGGTAGGGAGAGCTTTGTAGTTGCACTCAAATGGGTGGTGCTGCCAACGTGTTCAAGAAGCATAGAAACACTGTCACAAAGGCTACCTTCGGGCTTTAGTCAATAATATGCCTCTGATCTGCCAAATGTTTATTTTTAACAATGACTACTGTTTGATGAAGGAGTGCTAGGGTCAGGGTAGTTATATACTCACTCTTAGACCATTATGCCAGTGTCATTGTTGGTATTCCTGAGATGAAGCATCATACAATTAAATATGAACCATGACTGCTAATGGCTCTCTTGGTCCTTGAAAGAGTTCAAGTCTTTGGCACAGTCACAGTCTTAGTTACTTTGCAAAAACTCTAATGAAGTATGTGAGAAGATGGTTTAATATTTAATAAGTCTACTGATCGATTGCTGTGCCTCCTAAAATGTTCATCTCTTTGACTGGTGGGAAATGAACTTCATTAGGATTTCTCTGCTACCTTATAGTTCCCTGTTAATACTACCCCTTTTGGGGCCCTGAGAAAAAATTCATAGCTTTTTTCCATGAATCTGCCAACCACACTCTCCTGCTCTATTTTCCATATTCATTTGATCTGAAAGTGGATGTAAATCTCATTTTGTAATTTTTCATAGAAAAAACAGTAGACTGACTTAATGTATGGAAGCTAGTACTGTATTTAGTTTCAAGTTATGAATATAAAAATAGTAGGCACCCATTTCATATTTTAGCTACATTTTACATGTTTTATCTGAAAAAGCAAAAATAATACTATATAACTAGGTAGATGTTTGCATTTTAAAAAAATACTTCAAAGTGGAAAAAAAATGTAACAGAATGCAAACTTTATAAAATGCTAGTGATGAAAAACAGATATAAAAACTCCTGATTAATAAAATAATTATCAACATAATTGTTTGAGATTTTTTGGTGTATAGTTATTTCAGATAATATAATATAAGCATATATAAATGAGTTACATTAAAACTACCTTTAATGGTAGGGAAAATAGTTAAATATATTGATATCTTAACATGTACCAGAAACTTGTTAAACATATATCATACATTTTCTTATTTAATCCTTATAATAAAGTGATGAGATATATACTATTATTCTTATTTTACAAATAAGAAATCTCAGTTAGTAATTATTTAAGAAACTTACCCAAGGTAATATGGCTAAAAAAAGTGCTCCAAAGGGACTTTAAACCAAAGCAGTCTGCTTGCAGGGCCCAAGATCCTAAAGAGTATGTGTCTTATTTTCCTAGGCTGCTCAAAGCAGACACTATAAAATGGTTCAGTTTAAACAATGGGAATTTATTAGTGTACTGTTTGAATCCATGAAAATGTTCAAATCATTTTCATGGATAAGGCAATGGTGGCGTGTGTTCATCCCTCCCTTCTTTTCTAAGTTTCATTGATTTCAGGTTCTTGTTTCCTTGGCTTTCTCGCTTTCTCTCTCTGCATTCAATCCATTTATAAGGGACTCCAGAAATAGGATTTAGTCCCATCCTGAGTGAGGTGGTTTACATGTTAACAGAAGTAACCTCACGAAAATATTCTACTTACAATGGGTTTATACTCACAGGAATGGATTAGCTTTAAGAACCTATTTTTCTGGGGTACATACAGATTCAAACCAAAACGCTCTCTTGCTGGACCCACAAAAGACATGTTCTATCCACATACAAAACACATTCATTCCATCATAACAGCCCAAAAGCCTTAAGTTATTTCAGTAACAATTCTAAGGATCAAATGTCATCAAAATCACTTATAGGTGTGGTCTATCATGGGGCACAATTCCTCTCCATCTGTGGACCTGTGCATCCCAGAGAACAAGTTATCTGCTTCCAATATACAAAGAAGGGACAGATACAGGATAAACATTCCCATTCCCATAGGGAGAAATTGTGAGAAAAACAGGGGTCACAGGTCCCAAACAATTCTGAAAACCTGTGGGACATATATTCCATTATATTTCAAGATCTGAGAGTCATTTATGGAACCATGTTTTGTCCTCCAGTCCTGATGGAGTGACAGTCCACATCTTCCAAGTGATTGCACAGCAGTTATGCTCTCTCCAAACTCTGGGGTGAAGTCTCCTCCCTCTGAGAACACTGGGTGGTAGCACTCTTCCTGAATAATGGGGTGGAAGGCCTGCCCTCTCCAAGCTCTGGGACAGACTCACCCATTGCACACACATGGGTGGGCCCACTCTTTCGGACCGAGAAGATGTGTACAGTTCAGACCTCTGCTTCCGTGGTTCTGCCCTTAAAGTGATTTTTCCTCCAATCTGTCCCTTTTCTGTCCCTTTTATTCCAGGCTAGCAGTAATTCCTTTCATACAGATCTTACAAAAATATTTATTGGCTTCTCATGTATTACTCAAGGGTTCAAACCATCACACAGTGTGACTTTTCACAGATTCCTCCTGGATAACTGCATCTCCAACCTTGCCTTGCACTGAAATGGCTGACTGGTTTTGTGTTTGGTTAAGCCCTCACACGGAACTCTATGTTCTGGAGACTTGCTTTTTGGGAGTTCAGAATTTTCCAAACCATCAAGTTCTGGTTTCTTTGTGTCCAGGACTTCAGTTTTCAGCTTTATCCATTTCTTCTCACATTTTACTATAAGCTTCAAGGAGAAACTAGGCTGCACTTTCCACACTTAGCTTGAAAATCTCTTCTGCTAAATATCAAAGCTCGTTGCTTTCAAATTCTGCCTTCCATCTGACATCAAACCTCAATTTTGCCAAGTTTACTGCCATTTTAAAACAAGGATCTCCTTTCCTCCAGTTTCCAGTAACACATTCATAGTTTTCTTCTAAGGCCTCCTCAGAAGTAACTTTAGCACCCATATCTCTATAGTCTCTGCAAAGCAATCTGAGCCTTTCCTATCAAACAGCTCACAATTCTCCCAACCTCTACTCATTACCCAATTCCAAAGCTGTTTCCACAATTTTGGTATTTGCAATAGCTGTATCCAACTTTCCTGGTAACAAAATCTGTTTTAGTTTCCTAGGCTTCTCAAAACAGGCGACTATGGGAATTTATTCACTCACATTTAGAATCCAGGAAAACGTCCAAATCAAGGCACCATCAAGGTGATGCTTTCTTCCCAAAGACCAGCACTGGTCATCACTGGCCTTTCTGCTGCATGTCCACTGACGTGATGGCATGTACTGGACTCTTCCTTCACAACCTGGTTTCCTGATTTATCTTGCTTCCTGTGGTTTTCTCTTTCTCTGTCTGAATTTCATCCTCTTATAAAGGCCTCCAGTATTAAGTATTGGTATTAAGACCCCTCCTTAATAAGGAGGGTCACACTTTAACTGAAGTAGCCTCAACAAAAATTCCTACTTACAAAAGGTTTACACCCATAGAAATAGATTAAATTTAAGAACATATTTTTCTGAGGAATATATAGGATTAAGCCACCACAGTATATATTCATACATACAAGGCAAATAAGAAGTCAGGTGGATCTCTTGATTTTGAAAAGTCACCTACTTCCAAAGAAAGCAGAAGAAGCCACCCAGAGAAGCTGAACAGTAAGTGATAGATTGCATTAGGATCTTCCAAAATGAAAATGCCTTCCTTCTAGTCAGAATGCAGTTTGCTTATTGTAACCTAAATGAGAACATGATTTCAGAAAACCAAAGGCCAGAAAATTGTCAGAAATCTTTATTCCCTATCTAACACAATGTAAGTAGTATTATTCAGTTATCACAGACACTGTTTCTAAACTTTTCCTCTGCTGATGGTGGAATTTTCTCTCTTTCCAATGATTCCAGAACCCAAGCTGACATGAGTTTCTAACATAACTCCCAGCCAGAAATAACTGCATAATTTGTGGGGACCAGTACAACATAGAAATGTGAGGTCCCCTTGTTCATGAATTATTGAGAATTTCAAAATGATGACAGAGGAGCATTAAAGCCAGCTCAGAGCCCCTCTGCGTGTACAGCTCTTTGTGACTAGACAGAACCTACACCCATGAAGCCTGCTTTCTCACAGTCAAATTCCCAGTGTTTTTTCTGGAAACTTTTCAAAGGAGGAAGGTATTTGACAACTTACATTGTTTGCCCTCTGCCAGAAATTGTGAGTGATGGTTAGCTCTCTTCTCTCATTTGATATAATTGTGATATCTAATTATAACTTTGTTACTTCACGAAGGACACTGAAGGGAAATTTCTGTTTTCTAAGAGGAAAATATCTTTGCTATCTGGACAATTGTCAAAGAAAGAAGCTTTGAACAAGAGAATATGTTGTTTATATTTTCTCTACTTTAAATGGAGTCCATTTGTGAGAAAGGGGTGCAAAGGTCATTAAAAATAATCCCAGTTTTTTTTTTATTCTACCACTTTTTAAATAAAATGGAGAAAACCAAATTACATTATGATTTTAGAGGATGCCCTACCTCTGGAGTGTAGTTCCAATTTGGGAGGGTGGTGGAGAAGATGGAAGGAAGCACAAAGATGAAAGATCATGACACCTGAATTTGTCTGTCTCCAATTTTACTCTCTCACGATTGTCCAAGTAGAATTGGCATGACTCTTGATGGAAAAACAATGAGCATATGAGATTGCATGGATTATCTACCAACTACATTTGCATCTAGCACTAGGACTTCTAGTCAGTAATAATATATGATGGAAGTACTGGTTTACCAAATATAAATTGATAGGAAGATGTTATTAATATAATTTATGATAAAGATGAGGGACCCAGGATAGGAAAACTGGATTCCTCTTGAGCAACCACACTCATTAAACCAGTCCTTATCTAACAACAGCTGGGAGCTAAACAGCATCCTCTGTTGTATCAATCAGAGCTGCCCCATATGACCAGGAATACTCTGCAAAGGACACCTCCAAGGAGCTCCATTCTCATATGGTCTAATACATCTGGCTCCCCCTAGAGTTTTCCCCTAACAATCCCATCTAAAATATTCCTGATACAAAACTGTTGAGCAACAATAAACTGTTCATTGGCATTTCCAAAATAAACACTAGTGGAAGTTAGAAGGGGTGAGAGAGGGAATTTTGGGTGAAGGTTAACTGATAGACAGATTTACAAAAAAGTACCCAAAATCAGAAAAATAAAATAGCATCTTTCATTTTCAGGCAATATTTGGAGATGAGATATTGAAATAAGTCACCGAAAGCATGTTTAAAATATAATGTGCTCATAATACAATTTATGTGGCAACAGGTATTAAATTGCTGCAATCCCTTCTTGAATTGTGTTCCTGAGGTTTAATTTGTGAGATTTACACATTTCTCCTCTCTTAACCTTCCCATTCTTCATGAATAATTTTTGGTAGTATACTATGTTTTCTGGTTATATAGAGACTTAACTTAGTCATGTCCTTTGTTTAATGTTGAATATTTAAATACAGCTTTTATTTCAACTGCAAGCTTTTGTTGTAGCTAGAGTTTTTGATTTTGAGAAGAATAAATCTCCTCCCAAATGGCTTCAAATTTATCTTTAAAGGCAATTTCTAAGGAAAATAAATCTTTCATAATCAGTTCACCCAGACATAGTGCAAAAAGCATTCTAATGTCTGATAAATCCTGTGATATAAAAAACAATACTGATTTTGCTCTTAAAATCCATAATGTCACAAAATTGTTTTATATAAATATGTCAATTTTAGTCTAGCCAATCCCCAATTCTTAGGGAAAGAATAACCTGAAATGGGGTTGGTTCAGCATATACATTGTTATAAAAATTATTTAATAAAAGCTTTCCTGAAGTTTAATAATGTTTCTGTTGATTAAACGTATCTATTTGAATTAAACATATCTGATCTACTGGACAACTATCTTCAAAGAATTTTTGGAAACTCATATATTAAGGTATATTAGTTTAGGATTTTATTATTGAACTTTATTTATAATATGTTATACTATTACAACATATTATAATGGCAACAGTGAAGTGAAACTGAAATAACTGAACATTCAGTTTTTTTGAGTAATCAATTTGTTACATGCTAATGCCAATTGAGCTTGTATTTGTGTGTTTAATTTTTTTCAAAGTGTTTTTATATTACTCACAGAATTTGTGCATGTGCTTAAAAACAGTTCAGTATGACAAATGACGAAAACATTTTTTTCTATTAAAATTGGCTTTGTCTTCTCTAGTAGCTATTCATGCTAAAAATATCCATTATGTGAATTTGGTCTATTATTTTGATAATAACTGTTTGGTAATTAGTACTTTCTGGCCATAATATTAATATTATCTGAATCAGATAGTAATTTTGTGTGATGAGTGGCTATTTGAAATACACATCATTTTGCCATTATCATTAAACCCGAAAAGGAAGTTTTCATTACCTAAGGCAAAAATTATAAGTAATTTCAAGAATCTTTTAAATTAAAGGATAATGGGATTCCTTTAAGATACTTCTGACAAGGGGCATGGTTTCCCAGTCTTGGTCAGAGTTCAATTCCTGAACCCATCCATCATATTCTGACTAGCAATGGCTGAATAGCTAAAAAGACTGCACAGAAGATAGGGCTCCCTCGGTGACCTTCTAAATTACTTTCACAACCATGGCATAATAAATACACAAAAGCATTCACCAACACCATAAACAAATAATTATACATTTTTTAAATGGTACTCATGATTAGGAAAAGCAAGTTTTAAAGGAACTATATGCCTAAGGCTTTTATGTTTTTGAGATTTTCTTTCAAATGTCCATTTTCATTAAATGACAGGAAAAAAATCAATTCACACCATTATTTCAGTTACAAATTTTCATTTGAAAAGATACTCATTAATGAACTTTTATATGCAATTGTGAGAGTCAAGAAGGGTGCAAAAAATGTCTAAAGTAAGGCCCCTACATGAAGTAGGACAGCAAAAAAAAAAAATACTTATTTAGCACTAAGAGCCCCTATGAGTTAGTGTTACTTCTTAATCAAATCAGGAATATAGAGATAATTTCAAGTGGTTTCAACTGTTCTGCCCAATCACATTTTTTGCCTCTTTCTCTTATAATGTGGTTTTCATGTTATAGCACTGCCAGTTTATTCTGTTCCACTACTAAAATATATTTTAAATTATCTCTATAATTCTTCATTTCTCCTACTAAAATGTATGCCTAGTTACAGTTTCTGTGCATGTGTGTTTTAATTATGTTGATCTAATTCACAAATCCTTTATTCTTCTCTAGTTTCTTGATTAAGGTACTTGTCTTTAAATGTTGGGGGATGAGGAGGATTCAAACAAGAGGATGAAAGCATTACTTAAATTTTCCTTAAAAACATAGCCTATCAATAAACTTCAAATATATCCATAATGAAGGTTTCACAATCCAAACTATTTTATAAATTTGAAATCTCAGGCTTGCTTCAACGTTAATATAAAGAGAAATTATTAACTAGGCTTTCTTTGAACATCTCTCCTTTAGTTAATTATATGACTAAAGAAATTACTACTTAAATAAGTGTTGCAATAAAAATATCAAAATTTCTAAACCTGTCGATAATTATGGAGAGAGAAAAGCAACAATGATAGTGCTTCAATATTTGTCATAAGGTGTTCTAACTTCATATAACCTTGACCTTTACCAAAAATATTTTAATTTTCTACTATGTAAGAAAATTAGAAAATTAAGTAAGTAATGGAATTATCTTGTGTTACTCTCTAAAATACAACATTTTAGGTTGACCTAAAATGCAATTGGCTTAATAATTTTTTAAACAATCATAGAAAATTCTTAATTAGCATATTTGTTCCGAATTTCAATTATTCTTTAGAACTCCCTGTCTTAAAATTAAGAGAAAAATAAAGCTTACTGCAAGGAAAAATAACTTCAATAGTTTTACTAATATATCAAATTCACATGTTTTAAATTTTATAATAATAATGTAGCATCAGCATATTTTATGTAAAAATTAAAAACTGCAAATATTCAAATTCTTCTCTTTTCAACTTTACAGAAGTGTATAGGAATCTGTGTGTGCATGGTCAAACACACACACACACACACACATCCTATTTTTTTTCTGACAAAAGCCTGATAAAACATCTTGTTTTCAGTTCTGGGATACAGATTTCACTCAGCTGTAAGGTTATGGCACCCCCTAGCCCAGCCCAGCAGAATAGCAGTCAATTTGGGCATGATATCAGAATTGCAATTTAAAGGCAGTTTTAAAGAATATATATGTAAACCCCAGGAACTTTTATAAAGGCATTCTCTCTTGAAGGAGCTATTTCATTTTATTTGGTGGCGATGATTTTTTTTCCTATAGTTCAGAATTTCTGATATATAACCTGTTCTGACTCTGAATTATACCAATTGCTGTTGAAGTATAGAAAACTGATTTATCCTATAGATCATATTGAGCATAAATACATCAAGTAAATTTCCACTGATCCTCTAAATTTGTCCCACCTTGATCATCAAAAAGCCAGACAATTGGATTACACATATGAAGTATGGGAATGACCGTGATGGTTATAGGCAAATTTTATGCTGATAGGCAACAGTTCTCTGGGAAAAAATGAGCATTATTGAAAAAATATATCTGAAAATGATACATATGGCCATACTTCATAGAAAATCTTTACCAGTATTCTTTTATTCATATACCCTACATTAAGAAAAGTGTTGAAGGATGGAAATTTTTGATGCTTTTATAATGTATTTAAACTGAGTTGCTTGTCCCATCTTTGAATCTTCACGGTTTCCTTATTAAGCTACAATGACTATTTCCAGCATATCATAATAGTGCTGCTTTCATAGCACCTGTCAGTAGGAATTCAGCAATATAAAACTTAAAGTCTTTGATGGGGATGTAAATGGAATATCAATTTGCCAATGCAGCACTCAGTCTGTAGTATCAGTGGGGTTCACAGGATTCCGATTAGTCTGACATTTCATGCAGACTTCGCTTCAGGAAAAGAACTATTATAAAAGTTGGAAGCAAACAAAAGGCAGGTTTCCCCACCCTCCCTGGCCTATTTTCATGATTTTATTTCTTACTTAGTCCAGGAATGTTTGAAAGTCATCATTCTTTATTTTGTGATATGATATATCTAGATCCAGTAAATCAGTTCACCAATGTACGTAAAATCTAATTAGGTCTGATCACCACTACAGTTCAAAGACCAGCAAGTTGATTGTGTTACTAAGAGGTGATCACATTGATACTGCCATTTAATGAACTCCATGCTTGTACATTGCTCCTAATGCACACTGTTTTAGATCACTTAAACTCCACTCTAATTGAATTTATCATTTAAGACCTTGACTTGATGCTAATGGTCCAAAACTGGTGGAATCTTTCCAGAGTAAAGCTATCTACAAAATGCCATATATTGATGTTTTCCTGCAACAAACACCTGTCTTTCTTCTTTTTTTGTCAGGGCCAGTTTTCAGTTACTAAGGTACAATTATGAGAAAACTTGCACTTAGAAAAAGATATTGACCTCTGCAAATTGACTGGTAACCTAAAATTTTGAAAATGGAGCTCAGGAAGGCTTAATGGGATATATGCAAATACTTCTGAAACTGTCATATAGCTGTTGTGATTTTAAGATGTACATGATCGCCTCTTTCTGTTATACCCCCTTTTATTTTCACTAAATGGAGGAAGCATGTTTGCAAGTCTTGTCTGGCTTATGAGGAATGGCAATAGCATTTGCTGGGTTCCATTATGAAGGATCATTATCAGTGCTACTTGGTTTCATAAGCCACTGCCAGAAAAAAAGTGAAACTGATGTAAGATGACATTAAAACAGGAAAAAGAAATACAGAAAAGACCTGATTTCTGTAGGTTTACAAAATCAAGGCAGTATTGTAGAAATTAAAAATGAACAGAGAATAGTAACTGATTATGCTAAAAAAAATTTTAACGAAAAAGGAACCTAATTTAGTGTTGCATTGTAGTTCAAAAATAGCTTCGCATAATTCATAAGGTACTGTACTCGAGGAGCACTGAAGTTCCTCATTATGATAATGCCTTTTGATAACTTTATTGAACATAAGCATTCCCATGATTAAATCTCTTAATAGGCAGCTCTCTTCAGTACTGGCTGACATAATTTCAAAGCTATGCCATATACATTTCTGTATTGAAACAAGCTGATGATATCTAGTATTACTAACCAAAAATCCAATGGGAGACTAAAATGCATGGAAAAATAATCTAATGAAGAATATGCTTTTCAACTGAAAAATTACCATCTATGAAAGGTTTGAGCAAAAAAAGAATAGATTCTTCATCTTGGGTTTTACTCAATAGCCCAAGTGAAATAAAGAAGTAAGCATCTCTCTTTTTTTGGTTAAATGACATTGTCAAGTTCTCGTTATCAATGAAAAAAAAATGAAGAGAAAAAGGCTTAATCATATTCATATCTGACAAAACTAAACCCTGTATTCTTTTTTTAACTTAATATAGTATCAGCTTTGCTATTGCTACAAAAACATTACAATGTCGTTAACTCTAGTACATAAATTACCTTAGTTATATTTTTCACATCATCACATTCTTAACATCCTGTACTAGAAGAACATTGCTGTATTTATATTATTAACCACAATCCTCATCTACTTCCAAAATCGTTGTTATACATCCCCAATATTATCCTCCAGTTGTCCTCCAACTAACATTAATCTTACTGTTCTACTCATTTCTATCACAATCACATCTATAAATCAATATTATTTGTTACATTCATTCTATAGTATTACCGTCAAGTCCAACCATTACCACATACTTACATTTGACCTTATTAAACATTCTACATACATCCAACATCTTCTCCCCTTCACATCCCACATTCCATCTCCCACCAACCTATATATCATAGTACAACTCCAAAAGCCTACTCATTGTATTTAGTTAATATCGGTGTAACCATACAATATTTGTCCTTTTGTGTCTAGCTGATTTCACTCAACATAATATCCTCATGTATCCTCCATGTTGTCACGTGTTTCCCCATTTGGTTACTTCTTACAGCTGAGTAATATTCCGTTGTATGAATATACCACATCTTGTTTATCCATTCATTGGTTGACTTCTGTTGTTTCCATCTTTTAGCAATGTGAATAAGAATTAAGCCTATCTTTTGAAGTCACCCATCTTCTCAAATACCTCTTTCTTTTACATATGTGTGTCATGTTAAGTTCAACACGAGGGGACAAATTAGTTAATTATATCTTTTGATGTCACTATATTTCCTACATATTTGTTACATAGAATTCAATGAAGATTAATGTTTAACTCCTACATTCCAGATAACATAAAGTTATCTGTGACCAGGAGTGTGCTGGAATTCAGGAAATATTTAGTTACATATATATTATCATTAAAAGATTCAGATTCTTTCTCTAAACCTATCTCTGTAAAGAATGATGAAAGCTCTGAGATTTTACCTTCTCACAAGCTAACAAGTGAATCTTCCATAGTTTCATAGATGCTGGCAGAAAACATGAGACTCTAGGGTCAGAAATGTAGTACTATAGTTTATGGCAGAGAAAGCAGTATAAACTTCATAGTTTTATCTGTTCTTTTATACCTCTGATCCCATAGGTCAACATGAGGTGACCTAGGTGTATGCTGCACACGGTGGGCTTGCATGACAGCTGAGGAACCCTGAACTTAGGAAACTCCAATCTTTTATAATGGGCTATAAACAAATCTGCCTAATCTTTGCCTGGATGGAGACATTACCTGGACATGCTGGACATACCATACAGCACACAAGCCTACCTTCTGAACCAGGGGTACACATTTTACCTGTCTTCTAAGGCCATTTGCTATACAAATATTCTTGAAAGATAATCTGGAACAAAGAGAACCAGTGCCCCTTCTGGTACAGAAATGCAAGAGACTCATGGAGAATCATGTCCCCCTTTCCCTCTACCTGTGAATTCTCAGAGAATGCATTTTATGTAGTGAATTGTATGTCATAAAAAATTTATTCATGCTTTTATGAATAAACTCAGTGCCCACAAGCAAATCATAAACTCCCAGAGAGAAAGAACTCACAAAAACTGATTTGTGTTCAATATATATTTAAGAATTATTGATGAGGATGACTGATAAATTAACTGATAGCTGAAATTATGCTAACAGTGAAATATGCCATCAATTTTCCAGAATTTTGGCTGTCATGATGCCAAATATTTGGACTTTTACAAAAATTTTTTAAAAATGTTTGACATTATGTAGAACAAAGAACTAAATATTCCCTTAAGGCTCCCTCTTTTTCTATGTATTATGAATTAATTAATTAATTTTAATTTTATTGAAGTATATCATTCATACATGAACATACATAAGCAAAAAGCGTATAGTACATTTGTGAACTTACAAAATAAACATGCACATTATCATACAGGACTCCCATACATCATCCCACTACCAACATCTTGCATTGTTGTGAAACGTTTTTTACAAACCATGAAAGAGCATCATTACAACATTACTACTAACTATAGCCTTATCTTACATTTAGTGTGTTTTTCCCCTGAACCACTCAATTAGTAACACCCATTTCCAGCACAGGATTCACTGTGTTATACAATCCCATGCTTTGTACAATCCATTCAAATTGTATACTCAGTGGATCTCATTTTCATCATCAACTTGTGCTGTCATCACCTCAGTCAATTTTAGAATGTTTCATTATTCCAAAAGGAAAAATCCCATACCACTTTATAACCCCCTATTCTTGTCCCTTAGAATTGGTATATCTGTTTTGCCATTGCTGCAAAAATATTACAATATTACCACTAACTATCATCCATAAGTCCATATGATGTGTAAACTCATGGAAGTAAATTCTAGAGTATAGGTTACTAGGAGATAGAATGTGGGTTGAAAATGGGAGCTGATGCTTAATGTATATGGAATTGTTAATAAGTTTTATTGTAAAAGTGTGGAAATGAATAGAGTTGATGGTAACATATTATAGTGAGTATAACTAACACTGCTGGTTTCTAAATGTTATTATGGCTAAAAGGGGTAGTCTGTGGGAGTAAATGGTAATTGAACGTAAGCTAGAGAATAATCTGGGAAATGTATAATATGGTGGCTTCGCTGGTGGATGAAAATTGTGGTTAATAGTATAAATATTAGAATGTTCTTCATTTACAAAGTATTACAAATATGGTGATACATGAGAAAATTACCACTAATATAACTTAAAGGCTCTCTCTTTAGTTCATTTTTTAATTATGATATAGAAATTGTTTTTGTCCATGAATTTTACCTGGTAAAACATGTGCATGGTTAGTTAGAAGAATTTTTACTAGAAAGCACCCATGAAAAGAAAAGAAATAGGAATTTAGAACAATAAAGTAGAAAATGGGATAAAATAATTTCCAAGTCAAAATCCAGTTTCACTCTTTTGCAACCAAAAATACAAAGTTTGGTTTGTACTGTAGAGACAGAGACTAAAGCTCAAAGTACTTCACTTGTAAAACTATCTAGCATACATTTTGTTGTTACTCATATTTAGCTTGAAAGTTCCATTTTCTTTAAAATACCATTACTAAATCCTCCTGTAATATAAAAATATCATAAAAATCAAGACATTTCTGAAAGAGCATTAAGAAAATCACCTGGATTTAGAAAATAAAATAAAGTTCCTCCTTAAAAGTAATAAATTGTTTTAATCAATTCAATAGCTTATTAAATAAAGCATAACAGGGGCCACTTTTTAATAGATAAATTTAAATGTATCTTCCTTTTTAAAGTAAATAGAAAAGGACTATCAACATATTTTACAAAACACACGAACTTTATTTTGTGTAATAAAACAAATGAAAGCTCTGGCAAAGTCTAAAGCAAGAAAGGGCCAATACTTTTAGAGAAAAAGAACCATTTGAGATGTATGTATCTGACAAATAAGGTACAGTAGCAAAGTGCTTTTGGGAAGAAACAAATAATTTCTGGTTGTTAAAGTAATTAACCTTTTTTCAGGATCATTAAAAATGTTTTTCCTACACATTACTAATTTTCCTTCAGGTTATAGAGGTCATGGTTTAGCAGAACAGGAGTTTTAAAAAATGAGAGCTGGTATTCATCTACACAGTGCAAAGCAGGCACAAACAATATTAACACTCGATGTTAAGTTCTTTCTTTTTGGCATGTGTCTTCCTACCCTGGAATTTTACTGCAGGTCAATAAGATACAACTGTAAAAACAGCATCTATTGAAGTACTAATTACAGGGAAAATTATCAATGCAAAATGGTTCCTTCAGTATTTTGAATATGTCTTACAACATCCACACCACTTCATATAAGAAATGGTGTTCTTTTTAACATCCAATTTTGCATTAATCAGTTTGTCCCACTAACATCACAGAGGAATTTCCTTTCTCTTCTGTGGTCCCTAGAGCAGACTTCTAAGGACAGCGAAATTAAGGACAAAAATGTTGTGTTTGAAGTGCTCTTACAGAACGGAAATGCTGAAAGGTTAACACGATGAAATAAATAACTATAATACCAATTCTGGCCCAGCACTTGGTCATGCTGACCTCCTTAATTTCATAATTGCTTTAACTTTTCATGTGTAGTAGAAGTTTTATTTCCATGGGTCATAAGTAACTCTAACTACCTTTGAGTTTTATAAGAACACTTTGATAGAGGTGGAACTCAAGAGTAAAACAACATATGGATCTAGATATGATAATGGTTAAATCTTACTGGTTGCTCTCATGAGGTTCTGGTAGGTTAATCTAGTCTACCAAGGTCCCACATTATCCAAACATATTATCAAATATGACTAGAGAACAGCTAAACTATTTGCAATGTGAGGGGCTGTTACAGAATTTGACTGCTCTGAAAATCAAATCCACAAAAATTAAAGCTGTTGGAATCATAGAGAAGCATGGAATTGGTTTACATATGAAGGACAGATGATATAGGAGAACTCATTCGGGCTTTGAACTTAGAGTTTCCTGGATTTAAATCCAAGTTTGACTACTTGCTATGTGACAAAGTTATTTCTAATCCATGAGTGGCTATGTTTTCTAAACCTTACATTCAAATCTACAACTCCGAATTATCCCACACAGGAGCTTATTCAATTGCCTTATTTACTGGGTGTACCTCACTCAGGAAAGCACCTCTCCTTGGTCTCAGTAAGAACCCACATACAGCTAAGCTCAAAACAGAATATGAACTATAGTGGAACCAGTACATGGGGTTTGCCTGTGAATGCTCTATTTAGTAATGTTGTGTATTTGCGTTTAGCTTCTCTGCCCCATTCTTTCCTTTTGCATGTTATTATGTTTGTCTATTGGTAAATGATAAATTTGACTCATATTTATATTTCAAATTCTTGAGCGAGAAATGGAATGCTTTGGGTTACCTTTGTCTTCCTGTTCTGCCATCTCTGACGGAGATGTCATGAAGGTCCCAACCTGATATAGCAATAAGGTGTGTCTGGGATAGAGGCAGTCCTCTGGTGGTAGCAAACATGACAACGTGAGCTTGCTACTTTCTCAGGGCCTGATCATGGGCAAATAAAATGACTATATCATTAATACAAAAGTCTACCTTTGTGTCTCTGGTACGGATCTGAAATAACTTGATTGAACAATGAAGCCCTCAGCAACTCATAGCTGGATTATATGATTTAAGAAGTTTCCTTCATATTTGTTTCCCCAATTTATTGGTGACTTAAATTATCCTTGTCCTTCTTACTTTTAGAAGGAACTTCTAAAAGAGATGACCATAAACCTAGCTGCTGATCTCATTTCCTCCTCTGCAGGTGGAGTGATATTTATAAAGAGCAAATAAGAACATTCCCTTGCTTAAAAATTTTCAACAGCTCATTCCCTAGTGCCCTCCAGATAAAATCCCAGTTCTTAGAATGGACCTTCATGTTTGGTTCATAGTTGGCTTCATGTTTGACTTCAGTATCATCTTTGGATATCCTCTCCCCTTCCAACTTTACACCCTCTGTTTCAGCTATACCATGCTTTACCCTTGTTAGGTGCTGCAATTACTGAGGTAGAAATACCACATTGACAAAAAATATTTGATTGCTAGAATTTAATGAAACTCTTTCTGGCAGGAATTGTATCTGATTTTTATATCATGTATATAATAACTACCATTATTATGAACCAATGGTATGATAAACTCTACTTATACACAATCGGATCTAACCTTCACAACATCCCAATAAAGGGCATATTGTCACACTGAGTTTGCAGCTAAGGAAAGTGGCTCTAATAGCTTAGAAAACTTGCCTACCTTAAGATAGTTTGTAAAAGACTACTGGAATTCAATCCTAGGTCATTCTAACTCTAAAACTCATATGCTGTTGCACAAGACATTATCTGGGTCCCATAATAATGGAGAATCTATAGTAGAAGAAACTAGATTATTATTGACAGTTGCTATATCATTGGTGGGGGGCAGCAAATCTGGGGTTATAAAGGGTTATGCATTTTCCCCTTACTTTGCACTAATCTTTGTTCTCAACAATGGGATTTGAGTAGGAGGAGCTCATGCTGCTAGCCGTCTCTGTTGCACTTGCTTTCCCTATTGTAGCCCAGTTTCTATTTTTAAATGCTGAAGGAAAGTTGTTTGCTTCCAGCTATGGCCATGATGGGAAGAGAACCTGGTTGTGGGGTCAGCGAGTCAAGAAAAGGTATTCCATCTTATAAAATTAGGTGAGAAAATAGTATGTCATTTCCTCCTGTAAAGGGGAAAAAAAAAAAGAGATCCTTAATTCTTTTGTAAATATGTGTCAAAATGTTAAGAATTGCCACTTTTTAGTTTTTTTTAATCTTTCAATTTGTTTTCTTAGAATTCCCACTTTTGAAAACAAATAAGTTTTCTTTTTTTTCCTTCCTTTCTTTTTTTTTGTGGCTTTTTCATTAACTGGTTGTTAAAATGGAAAAAAAGTCACTGCATTTTATATTTTAATTTGCTTACCTTAGAAAGATTACCAATAAAAAAATTCAAGTATTTCACACAATGATAGAGGTTCAGAGCAAATTCAATGCCTTTAAACATTACCAAACTTCATTAAGTTTCTGAAGTGTACAGAATTGGTTTATAAAAGACTGAATTTATCTATCAAACATAGATATAACATGATAAATATGATTATTTTGAATGTAGATTATAATGAAAGAGTACATTAATATAAAGTATATGAAATTCAAGCATTTCATATGTTTAATAAATCAAACCTCCAGTTCACCTTTGCCAAGTATTTGCTTCTTGGGCCACCCTTAAAACTTTGTAGAGAACCTATCAAGTTGTTTCATAAATATTTGCTAACTTGCCTTTTCCTCTGGAAGTGTTAGGTTTTTGTTGTTGTTGTCTTTGTTTGTTTGTTTGTTTGTTTGTTTTATCAATATAGAAGGACTCTACAAGGAAGTCTCCACCTGGTAGAGTTGTGAATATTCTAAGAGTTTACATAAATGACATTGCTGAGCTTAATGCCTGCTATCTAAGCAGAACTGCCTAAAGGGAATGTAGTTCTTTTCTGAAAAAGTATAATTTTCAAGATGGTAAAATCATGACTCTCATGACTCTCATCAAGTATAAAATGAACATCTATCAAATATTTTATTTAACTCATTAATAAGTCAGGAAACAAGAAAGATCTTAAAATTGATTCAAATGACAACCTTACAGAGATTTAATTCTCTACTGGACAAAATTCATTTGCATTGCTATGGACAAGAAACATTTACATTATTATCAGTTTTCTACAACATAACTTCCATCCCTATAGAGTTGTAAAATAGCATAGTCAATAAAAGACAATCAAAGATGCAATCTTAGACTATCAGATAATCCCCAAAGAAGATCAGCTGGACAAGCTCAGCACTCCACTAAAAAGACACAGAGTAATCTCTTTTGCCCATGTCGGAGACATTTTTTCTACTTTCTTTTCCATATGATTCATTTAGTCTATAAACAAAACTTCATTAATCTCTGTATCACCATTACTTAGTACATGCTTAGTACTCTAAAACTGCTGGTTAAATTAATTTATTAACAGTCATTCCCATTTATACAGTTCTTTATTACATGCAAAAGAGTTTTCTCATGCTTCCTCTCATCCATTCAATTATCACACATGGAACTGAAAAATACAATGGCAGTCACAATGTTACTTTTAATTCAATTTAATAAATATACAATGAGCACCTACCACATATTTGCTGAAGAAAAGGGAGAAAGCTAACTTGTTTGATTTGTATCTCTTCAATTTACTTCCTTAATGTTCGGCTAGGATTTTCTTGTCTATTCTCTCTTGAACATCATTATGATGAAAACATTTGTGGAGTTATAATTTTGTGTTTTATAGGGAACTTCTAGTCTAAGCACCTGAAAGACAATATAAAAGTAATAACCACCTCTTATGCGTTTATACTGCCAATCCTCACAATAATCCTCACAACAGTCTTATGAGAAGTTATAGATAGCTCCATGAAATACCATGAAACAAAAGGGGAAGACTGAGAATGATCATGAGGTCATATATATTTAGAAAGCCCCCAACCACTGTTCTGCCATTGTGTTAGGGCCCCATTTTAAGCCCACACTCTACCAAGCTGACTTGTTTTCTCCTAAAGATTCAGCACACTTTTTATCCCTTTGGGATTTCACTCTTAAACCTGGTTTCAAAGTAAAGGAAGTGCTGTCTTTCCAACTCTATTCTTTCCTGGTTCTCTCAATGGTAAGGATTTTAGAACGGAAAGGAACTAAAACTTATGAGATATCCTGGATTGATTCAGATACTTTGAATATATGATTCCTCAAATTTTGGTGCATTACATTCGAGAATGTTTAGCTCAGAGAAGCTAAATGATTTGTCCAAAATTACTGAACTAAAGAGTGGCAGACATAGGATTCAATCTCTTGTTTGTGTGGAAGACTTTAAAGCAGAGTGATAATAGTCTAGATTTTGGAGTAAAAATGACATCTATTTGCATTAAGGACAGCCATTCCCTATGATTTCTGACAAGTTATTTAACTTCCCTTAACATCCTAGATTATTTGTACAAATAATAATAATACTTAATAAGGTAGTTTTCAGGATTAAATTAGGTGCTGCTTGAAAGGCATATAATCGGTACACTTTTAACTTTCAGAATTATCTCTAGGTTAATGCTACCTGTCAAAGCTTTCTTTGTTGTTGTTGTTTTTGTTAATCAATTAAAGGGATCAAACAGGTAATAGGAAAAATAACACACATGAAGGAGTTATGCATTAAGTCATTTCATAAAGTTCTTAAAGTCTATATAGCTGTAACTAGAAACATATTGGAGTGTACATTTTCAACATTTTTAAACAGAAGGTGAAATTTATTAATCATTAGCATCAGAGCTCTCCATCCCAGCTCTCTCCCAATTTCTACCCTCCTAATAAGTGACACTTAACTCCCTGTTTTAGGAAATCCTCCTTCTTAAACCTGGACCATCCATATGACCACTTGACTCAGCTGGATAAATTTTCATTTTTGAGATGAATAGGTCTTTAAAAAAAGTAAAAATCTCTTCTATATACATTTCTCCCTTCAAATTAAAAAAAATACTGTTTACTATTATTAACACTTTCTCTTTGTATAAGCTCTTCTAAGGATCATCAATTTCTGTGCAAGTCCTTAACCTTACTGAAAGAGGGGACGAGCTCATCTGTGTCCGAATGGGTTCAATCCTTGTGGTGCCCCACAATGAAGCTGAATTTCTATAGGACACACTCTTACTTCTCAACATTCCATTCCATAGATGCCAGTCAGGCCAGAACTTTTAGATTGATTTGAGCAGTAAACTATTGATACCATTAGCTTCCGTTCATCATATTCCTTTTCCACTACTTATAAATTCATTCATGTCAGTAGTATTTTTGACTGAGATTTAATGACCCTCATCTCTTCCTTCATAATGGATGATTAGTAATCCTTTATTCAGAAATTCAGTTCTTCTTGTCATTAACTCATGTGAAAATTGACCCAAACCTAGCCTAGGAAATAAATTTTGTTCATTATGCAATTCATAATCACGTCTTGGGAAAAATTATCATTCTTTATAAACTGCTTAAGCAATTATCAAATAAATTTTAGTGGGAATAAAATCACTTCTGAGAACTCAGCTACTCACTCACTCAGTGGGCTGTTGATCTTGAGACGGACTCCATTACTTTTAACCAGGCTTGAAGGCATTTAATAATTCTTAACTAGGTTCTTTACCTTTATCTAATACAATGATTATCTAACAATCTACTTTACTATAGTATTTTCAAAGAAAGTGAATCTAATCTTTAAAGTGACCTATTAGAAATTTCTTCTTCATCAAGATTGCAATAACATTTTGACACATGCAAAAAACTAAATTGTCTGAAAAATATAATCTTGATTTTTTTTAAGGTTTGTTTTATATTCTATTCCTTCCCCTTCTCCACTAAAATAAAAACTCTTTCATGGCAGGATATATAAAATTCTTTTCTTTTCTTTTTTTTCACTTTTTTATGTTTAAATCCTGGTACCTAGCAAAATATTTAGCTCATGTTAAGTGCTGAATATTTTGCTGACTGATTGAAGACTAAACAAACAGAAGCTGGCAGAACGGTAAGACATAAAGCAATGTTAAGGAAATGGAAGGAGGAAATAAAATAGGTGTCCTGATGTGTTTCTGAGTATGTGGAATGCGAACTGTATAAGTGCATAATCAGATATCAGGAGCAAGTCAGCCAGGTTCTGAGGAAGTCCATGCCCAAGCAGGCACATAGAAAACATTTTGTTGTTTTACCACATTGAGGATAGCTCATAAAACATTAACCTGAAATAAATGGTGGTCTCAGTTTAGGGTAGAATAAGAGAAACAAGATATACCCCAAGAATTTTTTAGGGGAAAATCACCACTGAATTTTACTGTGGAGCCAGCAAGTTACAGGCCAGCATGTGTTTTGAAAACCTGACAGACAAGTGGTAAGAAGATGGCACCAACCTGAGAATTTGATTTGATGTAATTCTAACCCTATCACCATCTCCAAAACTAGATTCCTCAAGCCACCCAAGTGCTCAAATGAATCCAGAGCTAGACCAGAAGCAGCAACGAAATGTACATCACAAGACTTCTCGGGGCTAGAAATGTATGTGAAAGAGATGATGATATTGAGTTTCCTAAGAACTGTTTTATAGCAATCTTGAGTGGAGTAGTCATGGGCAGGGAGGGCAAGAGAAATAATTTAATGTAGCACTGGACATGGCCTCATGTAATCTATCTTGGCCAACACAGCTGGCATGTGGCAGCAGCAGAGACATTAGCCAGGTTTTCCAACAGAAGAAATAGACTTTTAAAAAAATTAATTTCTCTTCAAGGAATTAAAAGTTTTATTAACCATAAGCCGTTTAGACAAAAGTCAGAGGACCCAGACAGTGTTCAAATTTCATTTATGCTCAGTGTAGAGCAACATACATTTACAGGCTATTACTATTGAGCATCATAAGAGAAAAGACAGAAAGAACAATGGATCATTCGAAATGACAATGGATGATTTGAAATGACACTGAAATTACCAACAGATTACTGGCACTGCTCTAAATGCTTTATACATATTAATTATTTTAGTTCTCATAATAAGCTTATGAAATAAATACTGTCATTATCCCCATTTTAAAGATGAGGAAATTGAAAGATGGACGCATTGAATAATGTTTCTAAGTTCACAGGTGGCAGAGTAAACTTCTTGGCAGCCTGGCTCTAAATTCTGTGCTCTTAATGTATACTTGCCCCTCTATTTTGATTAATGATCTTCTTTGGAATTCCAGTTTTCTCAATTCTTTTGACTTTTCAACATTGCTCTGGGCTTTATAAAAAGACTTTTTTTTTTTTTTTTTTTTTTTTTTTTTTTTTTCAGAACATGTAGCCAGGTGGGTAAGATCTGGGATTCTGCCTTGTGATTTGGGCTAAGTTGGGTAACTTTTCAAAATCATTTTCCTCATCTGTTAAATGATGATAATAATAGGTCCTGTCTTGTAAAGTATTTATAAAATTAAAATGTGAAATGCATAAAATTGTCCATGATGTAGATCTATATGTATATATAGAAATAAGAATATCTGCAATTACTGATAAAAACATAATTATCACTGTAAAAATGAGGAAAGTGAGAGACAAACATTAAGTTACCTACTTGAGTCACAAACCTCTATGATAACAAAATATGAAAATATGAAAGTCAGGTTTACTATAGAATTTTCCCCCTAATATATCAAATAGCTCAGGAGGTCTAGTACTTGAATTAGAGTTTGATAACTATATATGTGTGTGTATATATATATATTAAGCCTCATTCTTTATCACATTTACATAATTATTAAAATCTCAGAATTCCTTGTTGTCACTCCTTATCTCTTTCATCCAAAAATTGATCTAGCACATTGCCAAATTTCCCTTCATATGTCTTTTACACTAAGAGGCCCTGCCTCTTTCTTCTTTTCCTCTACCTTCCTGTTTTTATTATTTCTATCTCTTCATTAGCTACATCTATCTAGCCTTTCTCCCATCTAGATTGAGGTAACAAATTGGGCTTGCAGTTACAGAATTCTTTTGGAAGTTTGGAAGAAGGAAATGTCTATGAAGTTTCCCACACCAATATTTTTTATTCTGTTGCATAATATTCTTTCTAATGGATTTTACAGCTCCTGCGGAAGATCAAGTACTTATCCAATCACATTCATTTTCATTGGATTATATAAAAATGTTTTGCATTTTCTTCATATTCAAAGTAATTTTCTGAATTTAGGACAATTTGAGACAGTATTCACTGATCGTTTTCGTTAAACTGTTATTTTCAATGAGTTAAAATATTTATTACCAAGAAATATAACTGTGTTCTCTACTAAGCTTTAGTACTCCTTGTGGACATTTAATCTTATTTGTTTTCAACCATTTCCATAACTGGAATCAAGTATCTTCTCCCTTAATATCTACAAGCATACATTTGCCTAGATTCTCTTTGAATCTGCAATTCAAATAACTTATGCTAATCTCATTGTTTCTAAAAGTGGTTCAAATGTCCAAGATACATATTATATCAGATCTTAAATATTTTGCAGCAAATTAAAATTAATTTGTAATTAAAAAAAAAACCCAAAACCTAAAGAAATAGCAAAACTACGATTTGTTGCTCCCAGGGTAGTCTAATTCAGCTGCAACAGCAAGATTGGGTGAATGTTTTCTATGAACATGAACTCCCACAAAGTAAAAAAGAGCCTCTGCAAGTGTGGGTGAGTTGTGTTCATTGACTAAAAATAACCTTTGCATGTCAAGCAGTGAGCTATAATCCTGAATCATGAATTTCCCAAGTCACTTTTGATAAACTCGCTTCTGGTGTCATACACAGTACTTGACACAAAATTAAACTTCTCTTTCATATCAAATTAAACTGTAAATAATTTCTTGCTAAGTTTTCTGCATAACAGGCTAGGAACTTCTAGCTGAGTCCATAAGATGTCGTATGGACAGCTCATGGATGAGATATCTCATGCTCAACTACTGTCACAAGCTACTACGCTCTAGGGGCTCATACGGTCAGAAAAAAAGGAAACTTTCATTTGAATTACATTATTGGATTCTACAAGAAGACTATATTTTGTCTGCCTCGAAACTGACGCATATTGAAAAGGTACAATTCACATATATGGAAAGACAAGCGAACTATACATTTTACTAGGGTTGTCAAATGTAAGTCTGGAAACTGGTAGTGATGTCTAGAAAAGACAATAGGTCAAAATTTGTAAAGTTTCAGGAAGTGGCAGCTGAACTTCTAGAAGTATTAACTGCTAAACTGTGATTTGTTAATGGCCTCTTTATTCTGTGGCTAAAAGAATTCCCCATATTAAACAAACAGAATTCTGTACCTTCAACCTATAATTCCTGTCATACATACTAAGGAAAATATATCTGAAGTGCCTAGTAGGCATTTACTGTGAAAAAATATTTCTGGTCCTTCTAATATAAAATCTAATGACAAGAGAAAATATTGTTGGATTTGGGCAGAATTAATGTATATATAATATAATAGACACATAGTAGCAATTTACTTTAAGGGCCTAGGAATTTGAAGTTAGATAATTTGAATTAAAGTCCTGGTTCCACGATTTAAAGGATCTTGGAAAAATAAGATTCTCAGAGCCAAAGTTTCATCAGCTGTTGCTGTATGGAGCAATTGAAACAGTATGTGAGCAGGTGTTTTGTAAATTATATATTATACAAGTGTTAGTTGTTATTATTATATCTTATGAGAAGATATTTATAAATGTGATTTCTAATTCTTACTTTGAGTATGTAAAAAATTACAGAAGGAATTATCCATTTGACCTTCATATCTTTAATGTTTATATCTCAAATTAAGCACTTCCATCCCATTTGTTTTTAAAGAATTTTAAATAACATAAGAGCAAATGTGTGAAACCCAGAAAATTTTGCTATTCAAAGTGTCAGCCAGTTCACAGTCCCACTAACAGCCCAATCACAGGGCCAAGTAAGTGTTTTATTCTTCATTTAAGTATTTGACTTCATTCCACCTGACCCAATTCACTTGACACTATCTGAACTGCGGGTGGCTAGTTAGTTGTGTAATTACAGTTCCACGATTTCAGTTTAATACTTTGGACTCAATTTAGTTGTACAAAGAGAGTGCAAGATCACCACATAGATTAGTTTCTTAAAGACTTTTGATCCTTTTGTATTTTAATAAATTTTCCAAATGCTATTATTGCTTCTCTTAAAGACTTGATTCCTGAAAGCTTTGCACTTTACAAGCTTAATATCTGCTAAAGAAAGCTGCAGAAAAATGTTCAATAATGGAAATGCTAAGCCTCTATTCTCATAATCAACATAAGCTTTGAATCTTTATCAAACCTTTATCAACTGTTCATTACATTCTATCCTCTAAGCTCATGCTGACTTCACTATTGAACTCTTCACTGTAAACTTTATACTTCTTTGTTTTGCTTTGTTAAACATTTTCTGTATGTTTTGGCTTTTGGAGGCACTGCTATTTTTTTTTAATATGTATATTATTGATGTTCAGTGTTAATAGTTTTCCATGCAACAACAAACAAATGCAGCTAGCAAAGTTTATTACATAGGATGAGGTCCATAATTCGTATTCTAATAAAGTTAATATTTGGTTATAGTTATACACTTATCTCAAAAAGCATTTACCAGTGGTTGTTTTCCAGATGACTTTTAAACGTAATCTTTATTCATCTCTGCCACAGTTAATGTGAATAATACTCACTCTCTTGTGATTTATTATTTTTCATACATCAAAAGCTAAGTTATTGGTAGCAAAAATGGTAAATTTTCTTTGAATTAAAATGCTTTTGTGTCTATAGATTTAGTTTTCCTTTGAATTGTTCAATAATCATTCATTTGGGTTCTACTCTGTACTAGGAAGAGTATTGGTTACTGTGGACAAGAGAGAGAAAACTAAGTAAATACACACACTGTCTTTAGAGGACTTGTGGTCTAGTGAGTATGGTAAAGTCATTGAATATATCATGGAAAGTGCTTTAATGAGTATAATATGTATGAACTGAGAAGTGCGTGACTTTCTCTGCCTTAGAGATTAAGGGGAGATTTTCACAGGGAGTGATACTTGAGTCTTATACCAGGCAGGAATACGCTGCCCTTTGCATATTACTGGTCCTGGCCATTCCCTAGTACATATGAGTATGAGTGGTCCTCCTGTTTGGTTCTGTGTGACTCTGGAAATTGTATTTGCAGATCACAGTGTCTCACAAGAGTTTGAGCCCAGGACAAATTCCTGCCATGGCTTTATATTCAGACTCTTCTGACTTCAAGATGCATAATATGAAGGATTATTTCAGCTATAAGGTAGACAAGAAATTCAGAAGTCATCATTAACATTTTGTGATAATGTAAAGTACATTTATTACTTGTAGAACTTCATTATATATTCAACTTATATGATTTTCTAGTTGCATAAAAACTGATATAATGCATTGCTGTCAATGAAAATAATTTGCATTGCACATTTCCTTTTTTTAGTGTAACATAGATTTTTGGATTACAGAATTACATACTATATCTTTTTTGTGTTTGTGGGATACGAAAATTCAACCTAATGCCCATACGATAGATTGTTTTGCCTAATACTTAATGTGTATAATAATTACCAAATTTTAGCTTTGCATTTCTACATGTGTGAAGCTTTTTCTTAGATAAACTAGGAATTAATAAGATACCAAGGACAGTACCTTGAACTTAAATAAACTTAATACTACATTCTGTACCAGTCACATATAGTCATTCTGGACTCTAATTTCAGACTTTTTTTTTCAACTTAGTGGCTTTTCTTTCTTCAATGTGAACTTCACTTCTTGTTTTTCAGATGCATCAGGAAATCTTGTTCAGGTAAATAAAATACAATTTTAATGAAGTTGCATATTGTTCATGGTTTGTTTCTTATTTTACTCATGTCTGTGCCAATGATAAGGACATTTTTGTCTTTGAACTGTCCCTGCTTGGCTCAGTATGATAAGCCCTTAGCAATATCTTCCAGGGTTGTATTTCGATGACGTCCTGACTGCTAACATGAGCAGACTCTCCTGAGATATACAACTTTCCAAGGATACACTCCTTAAATACTTGTGCTAAAAGGCACATGCTGCTTGACTGTATCTTGTCATTATTTCATGGTCAAATAGTTTTTTCTTTCCTTCCAAGTTTTCAGTTTTTTCTTTAATGTACTCTTGCTAATGATATGACTAAAAATAGATCTGTAATGATGAAGCAGGTTATAAATAGAACTGCTCAAATAAGGTTTCCTGGAGAAGATTGTTTTTTCCTCCTTTTAACAAAATCAATACCCAGCTGACCTTGTAGCTCTTTATCTCCTGAAAAGAAATGGCCCAGATAGCGATTTTTAAGCATTCTGTACATAGGGAAATGTTCTGTAGTTTGATATCATGGCTTCTCCTAGAATATAACCTAATATGCAGGGCACTACATTTGAGAACACTCAGAAAATGAGGACAGCAGGAAGCTGACCCCTTCTCTTTTTCCTGAACTTCTACTTCTCACTATGGGATGTTCTAAAAATTAATAGTATTCAATGATGACTATAGAGCTACAAAATTAATATATAAATTGTAACTGAATAGACGATGTTCATGCATTGTGCCCTTTCTATGTGTTAGGTGCTTTTACAGTTTTATTGCAATAATAGTAAATAAGTTTCACTATCTTTTTCATATTTGTGGTAGAACCAAAGATAATTCATGGTTCTTCTACAAATGATTTCATTACCCATGGTTTCATTGTGGCAGAATGAAAATTTCAATGGTCTGTGCTTTCTCCCAAAAAAACATTTCTCTCTCAATTGAGAAATATTATTAATAGATAATTATGATAATCGATTAGAAAAAGATTTTATGTTTAAAAATCAATGAGGAGATTGTCTGTGGTAAAGAATGTCAGACCAAAAACACAAAACAAAGCAAAAAAGGACTAGATGAAGAAAAATTTCAATAAAATTGCTTATTCAAGGACTTTTTTTTCCTCACAGAAATGTAATATATTTTGCTAATGCCAAATTTCTTTAAAAAGCAAGACCATTTATTTCAATTTAACCAAAATATAATAAACACTCATTATGTGCAGCTAACATCGTGATAGTTGGTAAAACACACTGAATACAAACTGGAACCACAATAAGCTGTGGAGGCGTTCCCTTAAGATGCAAGGCCACAGGGTTGGGAAATACATTCTCAGGTCTGTGAGCCAGAAAATAAAAATCACAGGCACCACTGAATTGAATAAAAGCCATGAAATAGATACTTTTCTGGGGGTTTTCCTTAAAACATCCATAGACATTATTCCTACATCTTTATGATAGTAACTAGAGCTACTCAAATAGGATTTTATTCATCAAAAGCCCTTTTAGTGCTATTGGCTGAACAGAGAGTTATGTGGGAGCAAGATATTTGTGATTAATAAATTAGGATTGCCATAAATTTTCCTAAAAATTTCTTCTTGACAAATGATATAAATCATTTGATACCACTCCAATTTACACAGTGTGTGTACCATATTCTCAAAACCATTACCTTTTTTTAATGTTCAGCCTTTTTTGCATATTTTCTTTATTTTTAAGGAAGCTTTTGATTATATAAATATTACATGGAAAATATAGGAGATTCCCATATACCCCACCCCATCTCCCTCCCCAACTTTCTTCCATTAACAACATCTTTAATTAGTGTGGTATATTTGTTACAATCAATGAACACATTGAACTAATGCTACTGCCATGGTCTGTAGTTTACATTATGGTATACAATTTGCACTGCACAATTTTGTAGGTTTTAACAAAATGTAAAATGGCTTTTATCTGTCACGGCGATATCAAAACAATTATCTTTTGCCACCCTGTAAATCCCACACCTTGGAAGCATCTTTGACTCCTCTCTTTCACAACCATTATCTGAATGATCAGGAAATTTTCTTTTGGTGCTACTTTCAAAATCTATACAAAAATTGGTCACTAACTCTATCTATACCACCTTAGCAAAAGCCACCATGGTATCTTGCCTGAAAAATTTCAATAACTTTTTAATCAATTTCCCTGCTTTATTTTTGTCTCCTTTAGAAATACCAGTCTTTAGGTCGCTTCTGATGGATAACTTTATTGACTACTTGCTTCACCTAGAGTCAAGTCCAAACTCTTTTTCATGGCCTTATGACCCACAGTCCTATATGGTCTTATCTCTGGCCATTTTTTTTTTCTTTAAGAGAAGTTGTGGATTTAAAGAAAAATCATGCAGACAACCAGCAAGATGGTGGCAGAGTAAGGAGCTCCTAGAGTCAGGTTACAAAGCAGTTAGTAATCACTCAGAGCTATCTAAAGGACCTGTTTGGGGGATCCAGGAGACCAGAAGATTATCCTGTAACATTCTTGAAAGAATGGAAGAAGGAGACTGCCCAGCTGCAGTGCAGATTCTTAAGTAGAGCACTCCACGTCCTGGAGGCTAGTGCCTATCCTCCACTGGCGGCACAAGCCGCTTCAGGAGCTATTCTGTGGCTGGAATTGGCTGTGGCTCTGTCCCTACCTCTAGCAAAGGAGAAAGTTGGGAGCAGCTTTATTTCCTGGGGCAATGAGGGCAGCTTGAGCCTCCACAGTTTACAGCACCAACTACATCCCTGGTTCCTACTATATAACCAGCAAGGGAGAATGGGCAAGAAAGCCCTATAGTAAAGAGAGAAACTACACACAGAATAAATACATCTAGTAAGCCAGATGCCAAGAAACCAGCAAAAAATTACAATCCACACCAAGAAACAGGAAGATATGGCCCAGTTAAAGGAACAAGATAAGCCTCCAGATGACATGAAGGAGTTGAGATAACTAATCATAAATGTTCAAACAAACCTCCTTAATAAATTCAATGAGATGGCTAAAGAGATTAAGGTATTAAGAAGACACTGGATGAATATAAAGAAGAATTTGACAGTATACATAGAAAAATAGCAGATCTTACAGGAATGAAGGGCACAATAAATGAAACAAAAAATACAATGGAATCATATAATAGCAGAATTGAGGAGGCAGAAGAAAGGATTGGTGAGCTTGAAGAAATGGCTTCTAAAAGCAAACGGACAAAAGAACAGATGGAGAAAAGAATGGAAAAAGTTGAACAAGGTCTCAGGGAACTAAATGACAGCAAGATACATGCAAACATACGTGTCATGGGTATCCCAGAAGGGAGAAGAGAAAGGAAAGGTGCAGAAGGAATATTTGAAGAAGTAATGGTTAAAAATTTCCCAAACATATTGAAGGACATGGATATCCATGTCCAAGAAGAACAACCTACTCCCATCTGAATAAATCCAAATAGACGCAACTCCGAGACACATACTAATCAGAACATTGAATGCCAAAGACAAAGAGAGAATTCTGAGAGCAGCAAGAGAAAAACAATGCATAATGTATAAGATATACCCAATAAGATTAAGTGCTGATTTCTGATCAGAAACCACGGAGGCAAAAAGACAGTGGTAATGATATATTTAAGATACTGCAGGGGCCGGCAGTATAGCCCAGTGGATAGGGCGCCAGTATACCACATGGGAGGCCCTGGGTTCAGTTCCCGGGGACCTCTCCTAGTGGGCAGACCGCCTTGAGAAGGGCAAGCCGCCATGGGCGGGCAGAGCCGCCGTGGGCAGGGCAAAAAGCTGCCACAGACAGGGCAAAGCCGCCACGGGCAGGGCAGGTCACCCACAAATGGAGTGCAGCCAGCCACCCGCGAACTGAAGCAGAGCCGGCCGTGAATGGAAGTAGAAGCCGCCCACAAGCGGGGCAAAGCTGCTGGCGCGGTGACCAGTCTCGGCACGTCCC